>PVLC010040067.1:0-13999 GCA_004027655.1 Graphiurus murinus
CCCTTGAGCTATACCCCCAGCCCTATTTTTTATTCTTTATTTTGAAACCGAGTCTCACTAAGTTGCGGCAGACTCACTAGATAGCTGAGGCTGGCCGCGAACCTGGATCCTCTGGTCTCAGCCTCCCAAATGCTGGGATTACAAGCGTGCGCCACCTTTAATTCTTTATTTTGAAACAGGGTCTCAGTAAGTTGCTAAGACTGGCCGCGAACCTGCGATCCTCCTGTCTCAGCCTCCCAAGTACTGGGATTACAGCCGTGAGCCACCACGCCCAGCCGACTTCATAATTATTATTAGCTGCTAATAAACTTCGGCCTGGGGTGTGGCTCAGTGGTGGAGCTGAGATCAATCTCCAGGCGGGTGGGGCTGGGCTCCGCAGCCGCAGGCCTCCAGGGCGGCTGGGCTCGGTCGGTCTACGCCTGTGCCTGGGAACCCCTCGTCTTCTGGGTTCGGCCTATCTGGCGGATTTCCACTCCTCCAAACCAAAACTCGGCCCTGGTTTAGAGGCCGTGGCCTCCGAACCGGCACCGGACCCCTGCCCGGCCGTGCTCCCCTCGGCGGGCCGCGAAGGAGCGGCCCGGAGCGTGCCAGTGCGGCCGCGGGGGGCGCCGTCGTCCCCGCGCACCCCCGCCCGACGGCGGTGGACCAGTCTGGAGGATGCCCCGGCGCGGGCGGCCGCGGGGCGCCGTCGTGCAGCGGAGCCCACCCCCGCCCTCCGCGGTGGAGCGGTCGGGCGTGCCACGCGCGGCCGCTGGGGGGCGCTGCCGCTCGCTCGGCGGAACCGCGGCCTCGCGCGACCCCACCGAGAGCGCGGGAGTGCGCGGGCGCGCGCCCGCGGAGGCGCCGTCGTGCGGCGCACGGCACCCCTCCCTCCCGACCACGGAGGACCGGCCGCTGGGGGGCGCTGCCGCTCGCTCGGCGCGAGCGCGGGAGTGCGCGGGCGCGCGCCCGCGGAGGCGCCGTCGTGCAGGGCGCCGCGCCCCCGCCCTCCGCGGTGAACGGTCCGCAGGTGCCGGGCGCAGCCGCAGGGGGCGCTGTGGGGCCGCGGCGCGTCCACGCCGGCACGAGGCGCGCGGGGCACAGAGGCGCGGGCGCCCGCGGGCTGGCGAGGAGTCCGCCGCGCCTTCCTGTGCGTCACCTCCGGCCCCCGCCCGCCCCGCCGCGTCCCATCTCAAGCCCCCGTCCTCCCGGGCCTGCGGGCCCCCCAGGGGCGCACGCCTCGAGCCCCCGCCCCGCGCCCCGCTCCCGGCGAGGCCCCCGCGGAGGCCCGGCTCCCGCGCCCTCGCCCGCCGCCCCCGGGAGCGGGGCCTCGCCGAGCGCCCGGTGTCTGCGGAGCGCGCTGGGCAAACACGGATGACCGCGCCTCGCTCCCGACCCTGCCCCGCGCCGCCCGGCTCCGGGGCCTCGAGTGGGCCGGGGTCGCAGGTAGGGCCCGGTCCCGCGGGCCGGCGCGGGGTCACGGGCAGGGCGGGCCCTGGGGATGAGGGCACAAGTAGGTCGGGGACGTGGGAGCGGCGTCACAGGAGGAACGGGGACACAGGTGGGCGGGGCGGGCTGGAGCCTTAGGCCCCAGCGGCAGGTGCGGACGCCCCTTCCCCTGTCGACCCGCGCATTCCCGAGTGGGTTTCCACCTGGCACTAGGAAGCAGGAAAGCAGGCAGTGGCTGAGCCCCAGGCGGGCTCCAGCCACAGCGATCCTGTCTCGCCAGCAGGTGATTCTTCAACTGGTACTTTTCAGGCGTTTTTACTAACGGGCGCGAAGCCGGCCTCGGTGTCCCACGCTTGTAATCCCAGTACTTGGAAGGCTGAGACCCGAGGATCGAAGGTTCGCGGCCAGCCTCAGCTGCCTAGTGAGGCCCTCTGCAATGTAGTGAGACCTTGTTTCAAAAAAAAAACAGTATTGGGGTTATAGCTTAGGAGGTAGAATGCCCCCGGGTTCAGTCCCCAGTTCCACAAAAAAAACAAAACAAAATAGGGCTGAAATGTAGTTCAGCGGTATAACACCCCTGACTTCAATCTCCACTACCAAAAAGAGGAGAGATACAAAGATTTTCATATTAAAGTGATCCATAGCGGGGCGTGGGACCAGAGGATCCAGGTTTGCCGCCAGCCTCAGCTACCTAGTGAGGCACTCCACAACTTAGTGAGACCCTGTTTCAAAATAAAGAATAAAAAATAAGTCTGGGGGTATAGCTCGGAGGTAGAATGCCCCTGAGTTCAACCCAGTACCACACAGAATAAAAAAAGTAGAAAGTGATCCATTTTTCTTTTTGTGGTATTGGGGATTGAACCCAAGGGCATTTTACCACTGAGGTAGAATACCCCTGGGTTCCATCCCTAGTACCACACAAAAAGAAAGTGGATGGGGTAAGAGGTGAATCTGTGCCAGCAGTTTCTGGCAGAAATGTCCCGGGGTGAGCAGGTCGCACCTTGGTGCTGGCCGCTCCCTGGGCTTTGTGGTCCAGCTTCTGCCTGCTCATCCCTTGTTTTCCTTTACTTGTGTGCATGCACCGCTCTGACAGGGCGTGGAGGAGGGTCGGGAGCCCGCCCTGGCCCCCCAAGGAGGCTCCAGGTTTTTTTGGTACTAGGGATTGAATCCAGTAGCATTCTACCTCCGAGCTACACACCCAGTCCTATTTTTCATTCTTTATTTTGAAACAGGGTCTCACTAAGCTGCCGAGAGCCTCACTAAGTAGCTGAGGCTGGCCGGGAACCCGGATTCTCTGGTCTCAGCCTCCCAAGTACTGGTATTACAAGTGTGCACCATCACACCTGACTTCAACCCTTATTTTTGTTTTGAAGCAGTGTCTCAGTTGCAGAGGGCCTCGCTAAGTTGCTGGGGTATGCGATCCTGTCTCAGCCTCCCAAGTACTGGGATCACAGGTGTGCGCCACCACACCCAGCTTCCGTTCAGTTTCTGTGTTCTGGACACTTGCATTGTAACCTGAAAGGCAGCTGGTGATTTAGACCTTCACCGCCAGTGTTGGGGTCAGCGCCTGGGCTCCGTGTGCCCCACGTGCCCCAAGGCCCCTCCGGCCCTGCAGGTGAGGCCCCGATTGGGCCGTCCGTTCGGGGCCTGATGGGGGCTCTCAAGGTGAGGAGCCCCAGCCTTTGCACCTCCCGGAGGGGGGGTGTGTCTGCTCCAGGTAGGCTCCAGCAGCCCCGGCATCCCTGATGGGCGCTGGGCCGTGGCCGGTCATGGGCTGCGGCTGGGTACTCATTTCTACCGCTGTCCAGTGCCTCATGGTGTGACACCACAGGTCGCCGCATGTCTTGGTTGGTGTGGGAGTGGTGAGGCTGGGGTGGGCGGCCTCCGAGATGACCCTGCCACCCTCCCCTTGAGGCGGGCTGCACCAGGGGCTCCCATCTGGGCGGCAGGAGTGAAGCGCGTCTCCCCTGAGAGGCGTTTGCAGAAGAGGCACAAGGTGCCCGTGGAGGGCCAAGGCCTCCCGCCACAGCCGGTGAGGAGCAGGAATGGTGGACACAGTCCTGCCCTCTCCCCTGTGAGTCCAGCCGTCCTGGAAGGCCCGCTTGGCGGAGAGTGCTTCCCGTTGGTGCTGGGTGTGCGTGACCCTCACACGGCCTCCATGGGAAGAGGAGCCTGCTCCCGCTGTTGGCCACTGGCTTTTCTGAGGAGAGCAGTTCTGCCCCACTCTCCTCTCGGGCGCTCTTTATGTACCTGGATGCAATCCTTCGTCCTGTTGTGAGGATCTTCTCCCAGGCTCTGGCTTGTCAGTTCCCGTTACGATGTTTCGTGTGTGTGTGTGTGTGTGTGTGTGTGTGTGTGTTTTCAGTACTGAAGACTGAACCCAAGGGCTTTCTACCCTCAAGCTACACGCCCAGCTCTTTTTATTTTGAGACAGACCTTGGCAAGTTTTGCGATCCTCCTGCCTCAGCCTCCTAAGTAGCTGGGATGACAGGTGTGTGCCACTGCCTGTGGCCTTCAACCTTTTTATTTTTTTTGGTACTAGGGGTTGAACTCAGAGGCATTTTACGTACGAGCTATATCCCCAGCCCTGTTTTTTATTCTTTATTTCGAATCAGGGTATCACTAAGTTTCGGAGTGCCTCACTAGATAGCTGAGGCTGGCCACAAACCCGGATCCTCCGGTCTCAGCTTCCCAAATGCTGGGATTACAAGCGTGCGCCACCACGCCTGGCCAACCTTTTTATTTTAAGACTTACAGGAGAGCCGTGTAAGCTCTGCAGAACACACTTCTCTCAGCTTGCCCACTTGCTGAGATCTCACAGAATCACAGCACGACTGTCTATGCGGGGAATCATACCGTTGCCAGGCCCTTGACACCTGCAGGCCCAGCCTGCCATGGCCAGCTCTCTGACAGACCCTTCTCACTGTGTGCCCCCCCCCCCCCCCCCCCCCCCCCCCCCCCCCCCCGCCAGCCCCAGGCCGGGGTTGTAGTGTTTTGGATTTGTCTGATGTTGTGATCAGGCAGAACTAGAGGGCTCTGTGCCTCAGGCCTGGTGTTTTGACCTTGACCTTGTCTGCCTGTGCTCTCCCCTGGTAATCTTTCTCTTGGGGGAGTCATCGTGACTGCAGATCCATCCTTGAGTTCTGCTACAAACCCTGTTCTGTTTGGTTCCTTTTGTGTCTGTAGGCTGGTCTGTGGTCCTGGAGGCTGTCCTGCAGGTGGCCTCCCTGGGGCTGTAGCAGCTGCTCCTCCCCTGCTGGCAGCCTCTCAGCTGTCTTTGATCTTTGACCCTTATCCTGATCAGAATCTAAAGGTCTGGCCTAGGCGGAAGTTCTCCTTTAAAGTTCTGCTCCTTTGTCCTGCCCACCTCCAGCTCCCTGCTGATTGCTGGGGGTGTGGCAGGTCTTCTGGAGCCTGGGGCCGGGGAATGAAGCCAGAGGCGCCTGGTGAGCTTGTGGTCTTCTGTTCTCCCTTCTGAGGACCCGTTTGGAGTGTAAGATGCAGCTCTCTCTCCTGAGACTGCGCTGACGCTCTGTCCCGAGGCCCCTGCTGCACACCGCCTCTCCTCCATGGCTGCTGCTGCTGGTTTTCTTCCCTCTCCTCTCCCTTCCTTTCTCTCTATCACTGCTGGTTTTGGCTGCCCTCTTGTGGCTCTGCCAGGCTCTTCTTGGGCTGACTGTGGGCCCTGAGGCCTGTCCTGGCTCTGTCTGGCCCCTGGAAATGGTTCATGTGGGTCCTGCTTGGAGGGCAAAGGCCCAGCCCCTCTGCTGGGCTCTCTCTGCTTTCCCTGCGGGGCCGAGGCCTCCATCATGCCCAGGGCAGAAGATTTGTGTCCTCTGCTGCTTCTCCGCCCTGGAGGTCAGGAGCCGGCAGGCGCTCCCAGCCTTGTCCCTCAGATTCCGTCCAGGCCCAGACATCCACTTTGATGGGTTAGGCTGCTGGGGTGCGGGCTGCAACCCTGAGGCGAGCCTCCGTCCCAGTGCCCCAGGCTCTCCAGGGCCTGGGGTGAGGGCGCCTGGCGGGCTCTGCAGTCAGGTCTGGAAAGATCTCACACATACTGGGCACCGCTAGTGGCGGCAGGTGGTTGGGCCTAGGCACACCCGTTCTGTGGTCCTGGAGGCTGTCGTGGGGCTGGTGGCCTCCCTGGGGCTGCAGGCAGCTGCTCCTCCCCTGCTGTCCAGGCAGTGGACGTGCAGGGGTCGAGTGGGAGGCAGAACACGGGGGCAGTGTGCGTGCCTGCCCCAGGGGTGGGATGTGGGCCGATTCTAGGGAGGAGCCCGGGGCCGGCAGGACCCACGGCACTGACCTGTTTGTGTCCATGGGGCTGCGCTGCTGGGTTCTCAGGGCAGGAGAGAGAGGCCTCCCCGCGCTGCCTTCCTCCACCTTGCCGATTTCACGTGAGGCCTGCAAAGCCGAGCCTCGGCTGCGGGGCCAGTGACTCGGCAGGTGCCGGCTGCACCCGTGCCCACGCCAGTCACAGCCCCCCTCCATCCCCCGGCACGCAGCCAGGGCTCTGGGTAACATGAGGGGTCCCTGCCACAGAGCACAGAGCTCACTTCCTGAGAGACAGGAAGGTGCTCTTCTTCATGCTAATGTGTGGCTGGGCAGCGGGCAGCAGGATGGGGCTGGTCCCCCAAGTGTTAACAAGTCCTGGCGTTAGGGATCAGGGGCTAAACTTCCAGCTCCACCTCCCAGCCTCTGGGCAAGCGGGGGCCGCAGATTGAGCACCATAAAAACGCTCGAGCAAGGTTAGCGAGGCGGGATGAGCTTCCAGGCTGCAGAGTATGCAGGTGCGGGAGGGTGCCCCTTGCCCGGTGCGGCTCCTGTGTGAGAGCGGGAATATTTCCGGGATCTGCCAGCCGTCCTGGCAATCAGCCGGACCCCAGGAGTTCATCTAGTTGAAGGCAGGTCACAACCTGTGGCTTGCTGCGACACTGGGCCCTCCACCAGCGGTCTGATGTGACCCCAGGTGGGCAAGCAGGCCTGGACTGAGCTGTGGACACCCCACTGGCATCCCCCATGGGACTGCTCCCTGTGGAGACAGCCTTTGTGGTGCCAGGAGCGCGTGGCTGAGGAGCGAGACGGGTCCCTTCCACCCAGGAGGTGGAATCCTCAAATTCCGGGGGTTGGAGCTCACCGCGCAGTTCAGAAGAGCGGAACCTACTGACGATGACCCCCCGGGGGCATCTCGAGCTCCCTGCACGTTTAGTAGCTCTCTGGAGCTGCGCTGTGTCTGTCTGCTACTTATTCTTCTGGTCTTGGGGATCCCTTCTCTTTGTTGGCAGCTTCTGTTCTGTGGAGGTATTATTTGCTTCTCCTGTTGAAAACACTTGGGTTGTGTTTAGTTCTTTGCTTTGGCTTGCTGTGTTAAGCACGGTCTTGGGCAGTCTGACCCCTGCCAATGGGGGCCCTGGAGGACCCTCACACCCTCATGGTCTCAGTGAACCTCTGTCAGATGTCCCTTGTTCTCTGTCACCTGCAGTGATTCCTTTTGTTGTTGCTTTCGAAGTGCTGGGGACTGAACTCGGGCGCTCTACCACTAAGCTACACGCCCAGGCCCCTCCTATTTTTCTTGAGCCAGTTTCACCAAATTCCTGGGTTTAGGCAGTCTTTCTGCCTCAGCCCCCCCCCCCCCCCAGTACCTGGGACGACAGGTCTGTGCCCTGCACCCAGCCTGCGGTGGCTCTTGAAAGGTCACATCCAGACAGTTTCCGCCTGGAATCTCTTTGTGTTTGTGCTCTCGGGTACTGCCAAGCCGGGACAGTGGGCACTGCTGTGGGGGCGGCTGCAGCCCAGCAGTTCTCCCGTTTTCCACCTGGCTACCCTTGACTCATCAAAGGAGCTGAAACAGTTCTGAAGCCGGGGGCTCCTCGTGCTCCCGGCCTGCCTTGTGCGCTCAGCCTGCACTTAGCCTGCGCTCCGCACTAGCAGAGTGGGGTGTCGGGAAGATTCGGCCGCTTTGTCTGCGGATATCAGGACCCTGGGGGTGTGCATGCAGACAGAACCATGTGGGCACAAACGCAGGGACGGGACGGCGCGTCGCTGAGACCGTGTGCCGCGGAGATGAGGGGTGTGGGCGTGCAGTGTCCTCTGATGTCCCGTGACAGGGCAAGTCCTCTCCTAGGGCATCTGGCAGAAAGACGGCAGAAGCAGAGGGGTACAGAGATGTCGGTTAGCAGGGGCTATGCACCCTGGCCTGTTTATCCAGTGACACGCTGCACAGTCTCCAGGAGAAGGCTGTTGCTTTATGTGCACCCACACAGAAGGTCCTGTTTAAAATCAACCTCTCAGCCGGGCATGGTGGCACACACTTGTAATCCCAGTACTTGGGAGGCTGAGACAGGAGGATCACAGGTTCGAACCCAGCCTTGGCAACTTAGCAAGACTCTCACTAATCCAGTGAGACCCTGTTTCCAAATAAATATAATCGGGTGCCAGGCATGGTGGTGCACGCTTTTAATCCCAGTACTTGGGAGGCTGAGACCCTCCGGGTTTGCGGCCAGCCTCAGCTACTTAGTGAGGCTCTCCGCAACTTAGTGAGACCCTGTTTCAAAATAAAGAGTGAAAAATAAGGGCTGGGGGATGCCAGGACCAGAAGCCCCACATGCCTGTGCCCGTCGCCATCTGAGGCCACCATGGGCAGCCGGGAGAGAGTGGCCTTGCTGGGTCAGGGGCCCTGAGCTGGCGGCGGGGGGGTGGGGATGTCGTGCAGTCTCCCCGGAGCTCTATGGAGAGAGCAGAGCAGGCCAGCAGCTGTGGGGTCCTGCCCTCGGCCTGGGAGGGTTCCAGCCAGGGTGGTGTGCATCCTACCCAAGACACGAAGAGATACATAAAATATAAAGAGAGCTTCCTGTGGAGGGGCCGACGGGGGCAGAGGGCAAGCCAGAGCCAGCGCCACAGCACCAGGAAAGGGGGTGTAGGGTCTCCCCTGAAATGCACGACTGAGTTCCACAGTAGAAAGGGAGCACCCAGGAGTCTGAAGCAGGAGCCAGGAAATGCTGGACATCAGGGTTGTGGTCCTCGGAAGGTGGGGTGCAGGCCCAAGCCTTGGGTGGACGGACAGATGGACGGCTCGGGGCAGGAGAGTCTGGAGTCGTCAGTGTTCCCACGTTTCCAGGGCAGTGTAAAGCTGAACATTCCCTATTTGCATTTTTACTTATTTCACCTTAGTGACATACTCTGAGAATGTTAGATGTTCAAAACGAGTAACGTGCTTCCTCCTCTTAGCGTTTTAGCCTCCGTTTCCACGCTCTGCCGGGGAGAGCCAGTTTGGGGGACCGTGTGCATGTCGTCGGGACCACTGCTTCCCTCCCTGCGCCTGCGTCCCCACGCCTGGGCCTTGCCGGGGACCCATGTTGCCGTCCACCCTTGAGATAAACCCGTTCTCCCCCCGAGCCGCGGCGGCCTCAGCATGTCGTCGTCCACCAAGCCCCCAGCACGGGAGGAGGCGGCGCCCAGCTCCCAGGAGGAGCTCAGGGGAAGACCGCTCCTCCCCTGGGGCTCGCTCTTCGGTCACCGGAGCGAGAAGATCGTGTTCACCCAGAGCGAGGGCGGCCCCGAGGAGAGCCTGCTCACCGTCACCATCACGGAGACCACCGTCATCGAGTCGGACCTGGGCGTGTGGAGCTCCCGGGCGCTCGTCTACCTCACGCTGTGGTTCTTCTTCAGCTTCTGCACGCTCTTCCTCAACAAGTACATCCTGTCCCTGCTGGAGGGCGAGCCCAGCATGCTAGGTAGGCGGTGGGCCCAGGACAGTGGCGGGGCGGCCTGCCCCGAGGGGACCCCCCTCACCCGGCCTCTCCGCCCGCCAGGAGCCGTGCAGATGCTGTCCACCACGCTCATCGGCTGCGTGAAGATATTCGTCCCTTGCTGCTTGTACCAGCACAAGAGCCGGCTCTCCTACCCGCCCAACTTCATCATGACCATGCTCTTTGTGGGGCTGATGAGGTAAAGGAGCTCACGCTTGAGCTCCAGCCTTTCCTTTTTCCCCTGGGGTACTACCTCCATGCTACACCCCAGCCCAGCCCTGACGTACACATAGAAGTTATATATACTGTATATAAATATGAGTGTATATTACCTGAGATTGAACCCGGGGGCATTCTACCCCTGTGCTACACCCCTCAGCCCTATTTTTTTTTTTTTTTTTTCATTTTGAAACAGGGCCTCACTAGTTGCTGAGGCTGGCAGTGAACCTGTGATGGTCTTTTCTCAGCCTCCCAAGTACTGGGATTACAAGCATGTGGCGCCACGCCTGCGTTATATTTTGTTTTGAAACAGGATCTTTCTAGGTTGCTGAGAGTGTCACTAAATTGCAAAGGCTATTCTTTTTTTTTTTTTTTTTTTTTTTTTTGTGGCACTAGGGATTGAACTCAGGAGCATTCTACCTCTGAGCTATACCTCCAGCCCTATTTTTTAATTCTCTATTTTGTTTTTTTGTGGGTTTTTTTTTGCGGTACTGGGGGTTGAACTCAGGGGCATTCTACCTCCGAGCTATACCCCCAAGCCCTATTTTTTATTCTTTATTTTGAAACCGAGTCTCACTAAGTTGCGGAGTGCCTCACTAGGTAGCTGAGGCTGGCCACGAACCGGGATCCTCCGGTCTCAGCCTCCCGAATGCTGGGATTACAAGCGTGCGCCACCACGCCCGGCTTTATTCTCTATTTTGAAACAGGGTCTCACTAAGTTGCAGAATGCCTCCCTAGGTAGCTGAGGTTGGCCTTGAACCTGATCCTCCGGTCTCAGCCTCCCAAATGCTGGGATTACAAGCGTGTGCCACCATGCCCGGCATATGATACCTTTCTTTTGGGAGATTGAGACAGGAGGACTGCAGATTTGAGGCCAGTCTTAGCAACTTAGTGAGACCTTATTTCAAAATTGAAAAAGATAGAAAGGGCTGAGAGTGTAGCTCAGAGGTAGAACAGCCCCAAGTTCAAATGCCCTTGAGTTCAATCTCCAGTATCAAGAAAGAAAAAAAGGTGCCTTTCCGGTCACCAGGGTGGGCACTCTGCCGGCAGCTGTGGTCCCTGCGTCTGGTGTCCGTTCAGTGGCACCTTCTATGGTGGCGGGGCTGCTCAGATTGAACACCAGGTGGAGACGGTTTTGTGCACTTCCATGCCACATGTCTTAAATCCGATTCTCCGTGAACAGACATGAGAACCAATTCCGTAACAGCTGGAGGGTAAGGGGCCTCCTCCCTCGAGGGGTAACAGACCACTAGGGGGGCACAGGCCACCCCCGGCTTGTCCTGAGCTCAGCCCCCTCCGCTGCCGCAGCGCCTGACCCGCGCGCGGTCCACTTGCTTTAGGTTTGCAACCGTGGTTTTAGGGCTGGTCAGCCTGAAGAACGTTGCGGTTTCTTTTGCCGAGACAGTGAAGAGCTCCGCCCCCATCTTCACAGTGATCATGTCACGGATGATCCTGGGGGAGTACACAGGTGAGAACCCTGGACCCACCTGCCTGCCCACGGGGCCACAGTGTCCCTGTGTGCCACTGGTGCTCGGCAGTAGCCCAGCAGCAATAGCCCGAAGCCATGTGGCCCTGGCTGCCCTCCCTGCAAAACACACACACACACACACACACACACGCCTTCTTAGCAAAAACGCGTCACCTAGCTTGGGCAAATGTTCCCTGAGCCGGGGTGTCATGTTGTGGCGGGCAGAGGTCAGCAGTGGGGGACAGGTGGGAACCAGGTGGAGGCAGGAGACCAGGCGGAGCGGGGTCTGTTCGGCAGTCGGTGACCTCCGCAGGCCCCATGCCGGCTGGTGGCCAGGGCCCCTGTGTGTAGCCGCCCGCCCTCCTGCCACAACCTGCTCTCACAACTCTCCACCCCACCCCCAGGCTGGGCAGATGGGATTTGTTTGAAGGACGTGCAAATTATTTCCAGGAGACCATCACGTTCACCCCCTTGCTTCTCCGAGTGCCATGTGGGGACAAGGGGTGTGAGCTTGTGTCGTGGAGGCCCAGCCAGGGTGCCCCTCATGCAGAAGCTCTGACACAGCCTTCCGGCGCCTGGCCTCTGCAAGGGGGTGGGACTTATTTGCACACACGGACTTTCTTTTTTTTTTTTTTTTTTTTTTTTTATCTTTGGCACTGGAGATTGAACCCAAGGGCATTCTTCCTCCAAGCTGCCCCCCCAGCCCCTTTTATTTCCTATTTTGGGATAGGGTCTCAATAAGTTGCTAAGGGCCTTGTTAAATCACTGAGGCTGGCTTCAAATCTGTAATCCTCCCATCTCAGCCTCCTAGGTCCTAGGATTACAGGTGTGCATCACTATGCCCAACTCCTTATTTTTTATTTTGAAGCAGAGTCTCACTGAATTGCTGAGGCTGTGGCTGGCCTCGATCCTCCCATCTCAGCCTCCCAAGTACTGGGATTATAGGCATGCGTCACCACACCCAGCTTGATCATTCGTTTTCTTTCTTTTTTTGTGTGTGGTACTGGAGATTGAACCCAGAGGCATTCTACCTCCAAGCTACACCTCCAGTACTAATTTTTATTCTTTATTTTGAAACAGGGTCTCACTAAGTTGGGCCTAAGTAGCTGAGGCTGGCTGTGAACCCAGATATTCCTGTCTCAGCCTCCCAAGTACTGGGATTACAAGTGTGTGCCACCATACCCAGCTTGAGCATTTGTTTTCTCTCTCTCTCCCCCTTCCTTCTCTCTCTCTCTTTTAATTTGTGCATTGTAATCATACATCTTTCTTTCTTTCTTTCTTTTTTTGCGGTACTGGGGATTGAATCCAGGGGCATTCTACCTCTGAGCTATACCCCCAGTCCTATTTTTTTATTCTTTGTTTTGAAAGAGGATCTCACTAAGTTGCAGAGGGTCTCACTAAGTAGCTAAGGCTGGCTGAGAACCCGGATCCTCCGGGCTCAGCCTCCCAAGTACTGGGATTACAAGCATGCGCCACCATACCCGGCTTGAGCATTTGTTTTCTTTTCTTTTTTTTAATTGGTGCATTGTAATCATCCATCTTTGTTAGGTACAAGCTGGTAAAGGCATACATGCACACGTCTCTCATTTAACCCTTCCCCAATTCCCACCCTGTTCCCTCCCTTCCCTCCTCAAGTTCAGTTTAGTGATTGACTCTGATATGAGCATTTGTTCTCTAATCAAATCAAAGTCCCGAGGGCCTGGGTGGTGAACGGTGTGTCCTGCCCTGCAGGGCTGCTGGTCAACCTGTCCCTCATCCCCGTCATGGGAGGGCTGGCCCTGTGCACGGCCACTGAGCTCAGCTTCAACGTCCTGGGGTTTTCAGCCGCGTTATCAACTAACATCATGGACTGGTGAGTCACAGAACAGGCCGGGATTTGGCAGGGCGGGCGCGGGAGGGGGTGGCTTTCCTTCATCTGGATTTGTGGATATTCAAATCCCAGCTAGCTCAGAACCACTCCTGTCTTGTCCGGTGCTGCCTTTCCCAACAAATGCCTTTTCACCAGAATCTGATGACACGTGGTCCTGCTGCTTAAGAGGCTCGCCGAGGGGACATGGTTAGCTAACAGGCACCCACACGCACGGCGTAAGCTCATCGCTGCCGAACGCGCGGCTGTGCGGATCCCACCAGACGCTTGGCCGGCACCTCGGGTCCCGGGGTGCAGGGGGTGGGCCCCTCAGAGTCGGTGCCACGTTGCTCTGCGTCTCCTCTCATGGCCCAGAGGCCATCTGAGTCCTGGCATCGGGGCTACGGAGAGGAGGATGAATGGCCACTCCATCCTGCTGAGGGTCCTCGAGGATCCAGTTCACGTCCTGTGAGCATGGCTGCCAGCGAGGTCCCTGGACAGGAGCGGAGCTGTGCGTGTCTTGATTACATGGTGGGGGCCAGACATCGCACCAGGATGCAACTTTGATTCCTCCCTTCAGAGTGGGCCGTCCCTGCTGTGTCGCTGAGGCCCAGCCATGAGCCCCACGCCCGGCCTGTTCTTTCAGGATTGCTTAGCGCTTCTGGGCTGTGTGTGTGTGTGTGTGTGTGTGTGTGTGTGTGTGTGTGTGTGAGTGTGTGTGAGCATTGGCTCCAGGGGCATTTTATCTTGAAGCTACAGCCCCGGGCCTATTTTATTTTTTTATTGTGAAACAGGGTCTCCCTAGGTTGAAGAGAGTCCCTCTACTTGCCGAGGCTGTCCTCAAACCTGTGATCCTCCTGTCTCAGCCTCCCAAGTCCTGGGAGTACAGGAGTGCGCCACCAGACCTGCCTAGAATGTGTCTTTAGTTCACCTTTATCACTCTGTTGCACTTTCTTCCAGCTCTTTTGCCCTCGGGGTTAAAGAGCACAATAGGGATCACACCGTGTGACCTCTGACCTGCTCTGTTAACTTCTCCTCACTAGATGTTCCCCCCAGCCTCTTTTTATTTTTTTTATTTTTATTTTTATTTATTTATTTTTTTTTTTTTGCGGTACTGGGGATTGAACTCAGGGGCATTCTACCTCCGAGCTATACCCCCAGCCCTATTTTTTATTCTTTATTTTGAAACCGAGTCTCACTAAGTTGTGGAGTGCCTCACTAGGTAGCTGAGGCTGGCCGCGAACCCGGATCCTCCGGTCTCAGCCTCCCGAATGCTGGGATTACAAGCGT
>PVLC010040068.1:0-15834 GCA_004027655.1 Graphiurus murinus
CAGGACTTCCCCAGCAACCCGGCCAACCTCTTCCCAACCGCTTCTTCTTCCCAACCAATTCCTCCCAGAACTTCCCAGCAACTTTCCAGCCCAGCAACTTCCCAACCAGCCTTTCCCCAACAGCGTGCTTTTAGCCGTGCTCTTTCTATTAGCCGTGCGTTCTCTCTATGCGAGAGGTGGAGGCTTTTTATAGCTGCGCAGGGCCTAAGCCACGAGGTGTCTCGTACAGCTCTCACCTGGCTGGCCACGAGTCGGGTGTGCTGGTGCATGCGCTCTGGCGTGGCACAGCCCACCTGTAGCTGCTTCTGGCACTTTACCAGGCGCCAATCTAGAGGCAAGGTCCAGCTGGCCAGGCTAGGCCCCCGACAGCAGGCAACCAGGAGCTCCTCAGAGTATTAGGCAGGGAACTAACAGGACCGTATCTGGGTTTTATACTAAAAATGATGCGAAGTAAACATTGCAGAGGACTGGAGTGAAATGAATCAGTTTGTGAGGTTATTGCAATCAATTTCCCTCATTGAAAATGCTAAGGGTCAGGACTTAGGGAGGGAAACAAAGGCTGATGAGGAGGAGATAAAATTAATAAAATAACTTAGAGAAAATACATACAAGTTTGAAACAGTTGTCATGGGGGTATAGTCATAATTGTACTTCATCTTTCAATTATTCAGTATTAGACACTTCAACATTTCCTTAGATTTTCTACATGTAGAGACTGTAATGGGAGTAATTGGAGTATGCTGATATTGATCTCTGAGCAGTAAGGACCCAAGGATGCCTTACTCACTCTTCAGTGGCAGCTGCCATTCCCATGGCGGTGAGCCTGGGATTGCAAAAAATAACCCAAAGCTACCAGTTTCTCCTTTATTTTCTTTAGCATGTTTCTTTAGATATACAGTCTCTTTTGAGTGAACCTTCTTTCTATCTTAAAGATCTCTGTCCCTAGTTTTTTGGGTTTTTTTCTGAATGATTGAGGATCCCTAACCTCCTACCATGTATAGTATTTCCTTCCCTATTCATGGCCAGGCTGCTGGGGTTGGGGCGAGGGGTGTTTTCTATTATGGATATAACACAGGTGGACCTTGAAAGATGGCTGCTTCATGTTCCCATTCTTAGTGTAAGCCTCTCACATGGTGCAGGAACCAGTGTAGACTAAATCCCTAGGAACTACTTGACTATGCTTTTACATCCCCTTTGTTGACAATTTTATATCATAATTACATATAAGTCATGAATTGAAGGAGAAAAGAGACTGTGAATACAACATGTTAAATATTTCTTAAGTTTCTATCCACTTCCTCTCTGAAATGAGACACAAAATGTAATCTACACAACTTGGTGCATGCATTAACTTGGGAATGGCCCTTCAGCTCCTGTTTAATTTTGAAGGCAGTAGAGGAAGGATGAGAGAGGGAAGCACACCCTTCTGTCAAGCACTGCTGCCATGCAGAACTTAGAGAATATGAAGTAGGAACTAGGAGGTGTTCATAAGGTATGGACCAATTTATCTTGGATAATTCTCTCTAAGCCCAGGTGACAAAACAGTGAGGGAGTGGATTTGACTGTTTTGATATTTGAATATTTATATGTTGGCCCAGCAGGAGGGAACAGGTAGAAGTACCTTAGATGCACTGTAAGAGTATATACTAGGAATTATAGTAAAATTCAAACAGATTTCTTCTGAGGCAAACAGTGCCAGATGCAATAGATTGATGTCTAAGTGCTTAAGGAAAAATTTACAAACAAAACTGAAGGAAAAGGCCCTGTAGTTTCCTAGACAATCCCCAAGGGTCTTATCCTAATTGTAGAGGCTCAGATCCTACAGTTGAAACTTAGGACATTGGTGGGTGTTGATTTTGGAGGAGGCTGCTTGTGAAGTGTGGCAGCCTTCTGTCTTGTTACTCAAATACCCCCAGCCCTAAGTTGACCCTAAGTTCCCAACATAGGGCAATGGGAACTGTAAGAAAATATGTATTTATCAGTGTTGCTAATGTATGGAGGTAGGTGATATAAAACAAGAATTGTGAAATTTATTGGTTTCAACCACAGTTTTCCTTGGGTTTAATCTATATGTTTTGTTGAAAAAAGAGTTGGTTTCTATTAAATACTATTGCAAAATGGAGTATGTATTATAGTAGGAAAAAGAAATGCAATGTATCCATTGTCCTTGATATTGTGTCAACTCCCAGGGCAGGTGTTTGTATTTAATTTATCAAATTTCTTCAATATCCATTATGTACCAGACACTGCACTGACAATACAATGACAGAAAGGGGCAAAAGACAGGTCCTGCCTTCAAAGAATGTACAGTCTAAGAAATATGTGAATAAAGCCATCCAATCTAGGTGATTCTGAGAAGAGTATTCATTCTAAAAGAAATATCTCTAACAAGTCATGAAAGCAAGTGTTCACCTGGGTAGTATTCAGGAAAGGATTAAATCTCTGTTTACTTTATTCTGAACCTAATTGTGGATTTTGAATCTAAGAGAGAAAAATAAAGGTATGGGTGAAAAAAAAAAAAGAAAAACACAAATATATTTGAAAAGGTGATGTATGCTTGCAATCCCAGTGTTTGCGAGGCTGAGATAGGAGGATTGCAGGTTCAAGGACAGCCTTAGCAACTTAGCAAGACTTGCAGCAATCTAGTGAGACCCCATTTCAAAACAACAACAACAAAAATGAGCTGAGAGTGGAACTCAGAGGTAGAGTGTTCCTCAGTTCAATCCCCAGTAAAACACACACACACATACACACACACACACACACACACACACACACACAGAGTAAAACTTACATCAAAGCAAAGAGCAGAGGTCTCATAAGAGAATGAACACTCAGACAGTCTTTGTGCACCTTCCCAACCACCCTCAAAGTGTTAAATAAAGAAAGAGGATGCAAGAAATACGATATCAGTTATGACAGCAAACTATAAACTCTACCAGAAAAACAAAACTTTCATAGAAGAAAACCTTAGAACATGCAGAAGTTAATCACCACACTATCAACTATAGAGTGAGAAGGGAAGAAAAGGGACCCACAAATCAGTCCTTCCTTCTTTCCTTCCTTCCTTCCTTCCTTCCTTCCTTCCTTCCTTCCTTCCTTCCTTCCTTCCTTCCTTCCTTCCCCTTCCTTCCTCCCTCTCTACCTCCCTCCCTCCACCATTTTTCTTTCTTTCTTGTACTGGAGATTGAACCCAGAAGCATTGTACCTCCAAGCTATATACCAGCCTCTTTTATTTTTTCACTTTGAAACAGGGTTTTGAAAACTTCCTGAGGGTCTTGCTAAGGTGTTAAGGATGGCCTTGAACCTACAGTCCTGCTCGCCTTCCCAAGTACTCGGATTACAGGTGTTCGCCACCAAGCCAAGCTCTAAACTAACTTTTCTCAATAGTAATAATGATGGTTGGGGAAGAAATGTTCAAATAAAGACAACAGGAAAAATGAACTGATTGAATTTGCACCACTGAAAAAGTGTAAGCATCTGGGATACTTATTTCAGCTGCATGTGTGTGTGTGGGGGGGGTAGTGGGGGTGGGGCTGAAGGAAGTGGCTGTCAACTAATCTATGAGGCTTATCAAGCTTTGTTGGGAACCTACCACCTTGAGAATTGTGGCATGGACCACACACAGTGACTGGCAGGAAGATAGATGAGTCACTACCCGTATGCCAAGGTCATAACTAAACCCAAGCTCAATTTAGCTGAGAAGCAGACAGGTGTTCAGCGATACAGTGAAGGTCAGTTACAAAAGTGCTGGAATCAAGGCCAGAAAACTAGAAATCTAGCAGAACTGCAAACAAAAGAGGGAGTGCTCTTATTTAATGATTACTAAATATTTCATAGAAGAGGGTGAAAACAGTGAGGAGAGCCAGAAAAAAGAGAAAAGAAAGCAAAAGAGATGGCACAGATAAAGGGCCAGGCTTAGGAAAGTGTGAGGAACAGCAGAAAGTTCTGTGTTGGGAGATGAGGCAGGACTGACTTGTAGATTGGAGATTTTTTTTTTTCCTGGTACTGGGGATGGAACTCAGGGGCACTCTACCACTGAACTACCTCCCTGTCTCTTTTTAATTTTATTTTCTTATTTTGAGACAGGATCTCACTAAATGGTCCACACTGTCCTAGAACATGAGATCCGATCCTCCCTGCCTCAGCTTCGTGAGTAGCTAGAATACAAGCAGCACCACTATGCCTGGCTTGGACTGGAGATCTTACTCACCATATCAAGGATTTAGTACTTAAATCTATTGGCCAGTGGTAGTTAGTAAATCAGAGGTGGCATATTGAATTTAAGGGAGGAAAAACACTCATGATACTTGTAGTAGGTTGACTGCTAGACCCCAGAAGTTATGTCTAAGTGCTAATTCCTGGGACCTGTGGACGTTACCTTACTTGGAAGAAGAGTCTTTATAGTATAATTGAGATCCTGGGACAGAAACACCATCTGGGATGAAATTTTCCATGTAGGTCCTAAATCCAGTGATGAATGTTCTTATACCAGGAGGGCAAAGGAGGACTTGTGACAGTCATAAAGGGGAGGAGATGAGAAGGTTTAGGCAGAGACTGGAGTGATGCTATAACAAGCCAATGAACTCCCCGATATGCTAATATTCACCAGAAGGCAGAAGAGGCAAGGAATGGATTCTCTTCCAGGGCCTTCAGAGAATTGTGACCTTGCTGATATTTCAATTTTAAACTTCTGCTCTCCAGTGGGAGAAGGAGGATTTTCTATAGTTTTGAGTCATAAGAGCTGTGGAAATTTGTCATACCAGTCTGGGAAACTAATACAACCCCTCAAAACTAACTATTGCAAGTAAAATTGTAATGACCAGTCCAGGGATAATACCTTGCAATTTACAAATTGCCTTTTCATATGTAATCTCATAATAAAATAATGGGGTAGCTACTATAATTTTTCCCACTTTATTGTTGAGGACCTTGAGCTTCAAAGAAATAAAATCGCTTTCTTAAGGTGATTTGAAATTCTTTATCTTTGTTTTTACCACTGACCTGTTTCTTTAGTAATGAACCAGTCTTCTCAGGTACCGCTTCTCCCCATCCATACATATACGTCATAGTTTTGTTTTGATTTATTTTATTTGGTACTAGGAATTGAACCCAGGAACATTCTGCCTTTTAGCTAGACCCCTCCAGCCCTATTTTATCTTTATTTTGAAGCAGGGTCACACTACATTGCTGAGGGTCTTGCCAAGTTGCTGAGACTGGCCTCGAACTTGCCATCCTCCTAGCTTAGCCTCCCAAATACTTAAAGGTGTGTGCCACCATGCTCAGCTTATCTTATAGTTTTAAATGGTGCTTGCAGACCTGGACTGAATAGACCAGGAAAAGGAGGGGAAGAGGGAAAGATTCCAAAAGGAGATCAATTAGGGGATTCTAATCTAGGATAATAATAGTTAGGGGCCCTTTTCTAATTCACTTGGGTTGCAGCTATGCATTCTGTAATATTGGGTAAGATTTTCAAAGTCCATGGAACTCCCTTTTTCTCTTCTATAAAATGAGTATAATAATTCCTGCTTGGGTTGGCCTAAAAATTAAATGAACTATGTATATAAATAAAACTTTGAAAACTGTGAGGCTAAAAAATGTTAGTTATAATTATGAGGGCTAAGGGAGAGTGATGTAGTGCTGTGGCTCAGATTGAATTGCATATTTGTATCATCAGGGGAGCTTTCAAATATTGTTGATGCCTGCATTTTACCCAAGAATTATTAGATCAGAATCTCTAATATGCCTTAAGTATCATCATTTAAAAAAAATCATCTCAGATCATTCTTATACCTGCAGCCACTTTTGAGAATTCCTGCCAGAGTGGGGAATGGTGAGCTCTGGAGTCAATTTATTCTGGGCATAAGTTCCACAAAGTAACTTTAAAAATTGTACTTTGTAAATTGTGTGATCTTGGGCGAAAGACTTAACCTCTTCAAATCTCTGTTTTCTCAACTTTGAAATAGAAATAATATTTTTTCACTCATAATGCTATTGTAAGATTTAGAGTAACTGTATATACAAGTGGGAGAATAAGTTTATGCTGGTTTGATTTTCCCTATACCTTTTATGTCTAATTTCACTGGAAATCCAAAGGGGCAGAAGGAAGGAAGAGAATTGCATATAATATATTCTATATAAATCCAAGAATTAGAACAAAATTGCATTTTCTCAATTTGAGGTGAAGTCATACATATATGTGGCTCTTGTGTTATGAATGCAGATACAAATAAATGGAGTCATTATACAGAATTCATTTCTCATGAAAATCAACATGTTCCCAGGGGTTATGATTATTCACATTAGCTGTGAAATTGTTTCCTTATTAATCAGTGTCCTAGGAAAATGCCAAGTGTTCTTTGTGCTTAGCAAGTGGGACTATACGAGTTGCAAGCCACCACTTTGAATGTCAAGGGCATTTATAGCCATTGAAAGTTAAGTCCCTGCAAGCAAGGAAGTTCAAATATTGTTAATAAGATGATAATTGCTTTTCTTCTTTTAATTATAAAAATAATCTTCACCCTACAAGACATTTCAGAGTCCAAATTGGCATTTTAATCTTCATTTCTTAATCTGAAAAGAAGCACAGTAGCTGAATCTCAGAAAGATACTTCTTTTCTTTAAAGAAATACATAACCAGTTTCTGTACATGCTTACAAAGCTCTAAAAAGCTTTATTTCATGTATGTTATTAGATAAATTATAACAACCTAATTTGTAATTATAGCTAAGAAGAGAATACTTGAGTTTATGCAAAATTACTCAAAGAAAATTGGTTGCCAGAATTATTTCTCTGTCACGCTAAACATAAATTAGTACAAGTTAGCATAATCTGAATTACATTATAAACTTATTTATTAAATAAACCATATAATATTGGTTTGGGCTATATGCTTAAAAAGTAAGTCCAACTCTAACCATATTAGACATATCTAGAGTCCTGATCTTGGTTTCTAATTCGGTTCTCCAATAAAAAGAATCAGGACTCCTTGGAGAAATCACCAGATCTACGACTAGGGCAGGAAATATATAAGATGGGTCTAGAGTATCTTGTAGTGCCAGAGAGTAAAGAAATTAGAAACTAAAGAAAACCAAATCTCTCTCTCTCTCTCTCTCTCTCTCTCTCTCTCTCTCTCTCTCTCTCACACACACACACACACACACACACACACAATCATGGGAATATGTCAAAGGTACACAGAACCCAAATAAAAGAGCTCCCAGTGGCCAAAGCCAGAACATTTTGGGCAACAAAATAAATAAAGTAATATTAGATTATAACACAAAATATAAAACAAATATCCAGGAGTCTGTACTTATAAAATAAATGATTGAATAAATAAATAGGAAGAATAGACAAATCTCGAGCAGAATTTCAACTAAGTTATGCAGATACTCAAGGAAGGGTATCTTGACTCCTTAAGTTTGGATGGTGCAGTGTCCCCCTCTCAACGAGTGCAGAATGGAGAGAGAGAAAGAGACTTAGTGGAGAAACCTGACAAACATGACCTCAAGGTCAACAACAAGTCATGTTGATGATATGTACCCTCCATGTGATGTTATAAAAATGGCACTTTATCTGTGTGGTCTTTCTCCCCAAAACCCATCACCCCAGTCTAGTTATGAGAAAAGCATTGAACAGTTCCCTAAAGAAGAATGTTCTATGAAACATATGACCAGTACTCCTCAAAACTGACAGTCATAAAAAAGAAGTGTGAGAGACTCTCACCATGAAGAGGAGTCTGAGGAGACACAATGAGTAAATGGAATGTGATAGTCTGGGCAAGATCCTGGAACAAGAAAAGGGCATTAGACAAAAACTAAGGCTGGGCGTTGTGGCGCACGCTTGTAATCCCAGTACTTGGGAGGCTGAGACAAGAGGATCCCGGTTCGAGGCCAGCCTCAGCAACTTAATGAGGCCATCCATAACTCAGTGAGACCCTGTTTCAAAATAAAAGAATAAAATAGGGCTGGAGGTGTGGCTTGGAGGTATAATGCCCCTGGGTTCCATCTCCAGTACCACAAAAAAACAAAAAACAAACAAACAAAAAAAACTAAAGATGTCTGAATAAAGTATGGTCTTAGTATATCAGGATTGGTTCACCAACTGGACCAAATGTATCATTAGTGGGAACTGGATATGAAGTATATGAGAATTATGTACTGTCTCTACAGTTTTCCTATAAATTAAAAAATAAAATATAATTAAAAATAAAGGTAAGACCATGTCATTTGTTCATTCTTGGAATAAGAAAGAATTGGTTGGGCATATACTACATACCATGTTCCTTCTTTTTATATACATACATGGAAGGGATAGAGGGAGGAAGAGAAGAGATTGTCATTAATTGAATGTCATTTATTTCTCAATGATAAACTTTAGCAAAGGAGACAAGAACATAAAGAAATAATAAAATTAATATAATTAAAATGAGTAATGGTTTAATGGCTTAAATATTTTTTGGGGGGAATATCATTTACTGACCTCCCACACTATATTAAGAACTGTGCTCGGCAAGTTCATATTCATACATTTACGCATCATAGCCATGGGAACATTTTCATTTTATTCATAAGAATTTGTGTGTGTGTGTGTGTGTGTGTGTGTGTGTGTGTGTGTGTGTGTTCACCTTTCTGTAGAGTCTGTCTGCTGAAAAGCACCAACTAACAAACATTGCTCTGAGAGCTATGGAGATGCTTGTTTTTAAAAAATATATAATTAGCATATGTTAATTATACAAAATACTGTTTTGTGATATTTTTATACTTGCATGTAATGTACTTTGATTGTGTCTATTCTTTCTACTCTACTCTCTTACCCCCCTCCATTCTCCTTCCCAGTTGTACTTTCCCCCTTCCCTAATAGTATCCTTTCTAATAATCTCCTTCCCCCAAACTTAGAGTCCACATATGAAAGAAAGCATGCATTAATTGCATTTCTGAGTGTGGCTTATTTTGCTTAACATGATGATCTTCAGTTCCATCTATTTTCCTACAAATGATATGATTTTGTGCTTCTTTACAGCTGAGTACTATTTCACTTCGTATACATGCTGTGTTTTCTTTATCCATTCACTTTAAGTTCTGAATGTCCCCAAAGTCTCATGTGTTTATGGCTTTGTCACCAGCCTGTGGCACTATTAGAAGGTGCTGAAACTTAGGAGGTGGGATCTAATAGAAGGAAGTTAAGTCATTGGAAATGTGATATTCAAGGGGACATCAAGATTTCAATCTCTCTCTCTCTCTCTCTCTCTCTCTCTCTCTCTCTCCCCCCCTCTTCCTCCTTCCCTCTATCCCTCTCTCCTTCTTGGCTTCTATGAGGTGAGCAACTTTGCTCTTCCATGTGTTCCCACCTTGATGTTCTGCCTCACCACAGGCCCAAGGTGGCTGGACTAAGCAGCCATGAACTGAGACATCTGAGACCATGAGCCAGAAAAAAAAATCTTATTTTCTTTTAACTTGATTTTCTCAGGTACTTTATCATAGCAATGAAAAGTTGATTAATGCATAGAAGAATTATTTTTATAATTGTACCAATGTGTAAAACTTTAAAAGTCATTAAATAGAGAAGCATTAAAAAAAAAGATTCCAATATGTAAGAAGGAATTGTTTTGGAAAAAAGTACCATAAGCAAAAACAATAAAAAGAACAAATACAGAAGTGGGAAGGGGTTTATAAGTCATATGAGAAAAGGGTAATTTTCTTAGTAGGGAGGATTTTAATAAATTATTAGAGATATGATCAATAACCAGACAGAAAAATAGGAAAGCATGTAAAGAGAGATTGCCAATGAATTTTTATAGTGAAAAGCATATCAGTGGTTTTCACAAGTAAGAAAATATGTAACCTCATAATAAAAAATTCAAGTAAAAGAGCAGTGAAAGAACAATGAAGTGCCATGTTTTCTTGTTGTTTGGTTTTTTTTGTTTTGTTTTGTTTTTGGTACTGGGATTGAACCTAGAGACATTCTATCTCTGAGCTAAAACCCCAGCCCTTTTTAATTTATTTTCTCACTAAATTGCTGAGGCTGGCCTTGAATTTGCGATTCTCCTGTCTCAGTCTCCCAAGTACTGGGACTAAAGGTATGTACCACTGAGCCAGGGTCATGAAGTACCATTTTTAAAGCCTATCAGATTATCAAAGACCAAGCATTTGGTAAGGATGCATAAAAGGAGCTATATACTGTTAGTAGAAATGTAAAATGAAATACTTTCTTTGAAGGAAAATTTAGTGACATTGTAGCAAAAACTGTTGGCACCTGCTTAGATCTCTGTGCCCTTACATTTCAGTGCAAGCTATCCTGCTTTTCAAATGCCATGGCCTCCTGAATTTGGTTGGGATATAGAATGAAGGGCATGTACGAGCTTATGCAGTATCTTCAGAATATGAGAGTTAAGGGGGTAGTGGGAATTATGACAGTGGTGTTGGCTGGTGGCTATTACTGTCATTGGTATACTGAGAAAAAAATGACAAGCTTGGCTTTCAATCAAAACATGATGTGAACACCAGAAGGCTTCAAAGAACTATTAGCCATCCAAACAGCAGTTTGGTATGCTACTGGATCTTGTAGAATGGGACATCAAATGACTATGCACTCAGGCTGTTCATCAGGAGCTCTTTATTGGCAAATCCTCCAAGTCATCAGGGATGGGCAGGTGCAGAAGTAACTCATGACACAATGAATGGTAGATTCATGACCAGGCATGAGCATGTCCAGAGGACACAAATTACAGTACTGGCAGTTCAGTCCCACCTTTAACCTAGCTTGTTAAACCAATGTCTCTCCCTCACGTCACACCTGTGACTTTGCACAGGGTTCCTATTACCAGCTGTCAGAAGATGAGAAATCCAGGTCTGTTTCGTGGACAGCTGATTTCAAACTATGATTTGACCTGAAAGTGGATTGCACATGCCACACACTCCATTCAGGGGTGGCCATGAAACACAGTAGTGAGGGGGTATTCTCACTACGGTGGGCAGAGCTCCAAGGAGCAAATCTGGCCATCGACTTCTATAGATAGCCTGACTGGGACAAGTTTGACTGCAGTGGGCGCCTCTGAGGCTCTGATCATGTCCTCACTCCCTACCTTTACTTTCATGCTGGGCAGGCTTCCAGCCATGTAGTACCTGCATTTCTTTCATTCTCTGATCAATTAAACCCACTTTTCCTGTGCAATAGGCCAAAAGTTCCAGGAAATTAATACCTCCTAAGGCAGAGGAATACAGGGAGGTGAGATTGGGCGGGGGGTGGGACTGAAGAGAGGAGCATTCTATAACTCAAGTTGTAGAGAATTCCTAGCATATGGTGTGGCAAAAGTGATGATAAAGGAATGACTTTCAGCTGGTTTTGTCTAAAGTCACCAGTGGAGAATCCTATTATTGCTAGAACCTGAGGCAGAATCTTTCCATTGCTCTTCCTTCATGCCACTGCTTCCAGGAGCCACCTTTAGCCAATAACTGGTATCAGTGCACTGGACTGGTACCACCGCCCCTTGAGTAGCACACTCTGAGTTGTGTGTCTATCCTGGCTCCCAGGTTTTCCTCAGCAGGGTTGAATTCTAGGTATCCAAAGCGCCAGCTGACTTGATAGGATGCCCATCACTGATTGCCTTATCTTTCCTCTCTAACTTTCCCACTCCCACGCTGGTCTTTCCTTCACCTTCTAAATCATCTATTTATATTTGGATTATTATCTTGGGATCTGCTTCTAAGGGAACCTGATTAAGTAAGGTATCTATAAAAAAACTGTAAATGTATAGACTTTTTGCCCCATGAATTCCAATTCTAGAAATTTATCCTAAAAATATACAGTCACACACCACATATCATTTGGGTCCATGACAGACAGTATAAACAACCATGGTCCCACAAGATTATATTGCCTAGTGCTGTCAAAGCTATCTTAGCTTGTCTTCATATACTCCATGGTGTTCACATGACAATGAGATCACTTAACAGCACATTTCTCTGGCTATTGCTTTGGCCAAGCAACATGTAGCTGTACTCATACTTGTGCCCAAAAGAAATACAAAATAATAGTAGTAAATAGCATTGAGTGCTTAGTAGGCAATAAAACACCCTTCATATAGCAACTTGGTCCTCAGGAAATCACATGATCTTACTATTAAATCTCCATTCTATAGAAAATGAAACTGAAGCACACAGAGGCTAAATGACTTGATTAGTCTCTAAGGGGTAGCAGTGCAGAGCCAGGGTTCAGACCCAAGGCCAATGTTCTTATCTACTCACTGTCTGTATAAACATACACAGGACGTTGCTCATTCCAGCACTATTAATAACAGCTGGAAATGATCCAGATGTCCATGAGGGGGAGAATGGCTAAGAAAATTATGGTATGCATATAACAGAATATTTAGAACTGTCGTAAATAAGGCTGATATACTAACATACTAAGAAGTCCAAGATACTGCTAAGTGAGTAAAAGCTTGATGCACAACACTGTGTGCCTAGTGCTTCCAATCTTGCAAAATCCAAACAACTTTGTGTACATGTATGTTTCTGTGAGTGTCATCAATTATCAAGGATAATAGTTGTTGCCTTAGGAGAGGCCTATGTGCCAGCATGAGAGGGAAATATACTTCATACCATAAACTATTTTTACTGATTCAGTATAAGTATGTATTACTCTTTCAAATATATATATGTATATATATATATATATAAATGTTGCATAATCAAGATATATATAAATTGGAATGGAAAGAGCAATTCACTGTTCTTAGAAGAGTCTTTTCAAAAAGCCCCATCAAACATCATAAGATGGGGAAATGTGGAAGAAAGTTACCCCTGTCAGAAGCATATTTGAAGGTACAGAAGTGCCAGAGCTCACAAGAGTTAGCAAGAAGTGAGACTAGGGATGGAGATTGAGGTCAGGGGTGAAATGTGAGATCAGGGATGGAGTTCTGTAGATACACTCATTCATAAGTGATATGAAACATGTAGACCTATCAATATCTACTTAACAAAAATGTTTTCACTGTATGCTCTTTAAAGTATTTTTGAATGCCACATATTCCATATAGGATATTTGAAGGAAGAAAAAGTATCTCGAATTAAAGAAGGCTTTCTATAAGGGGTATTAGATTTTTAAATTCTGTCTTATTATAGATAGTTGAGAGAGGAAGCATATGAATTAAAATCAGGGAGAGCTAGGCATGAGGCTGAGACAGGATAATCTCAGGTTGGAGGCCAGTGTGTAGTAATTTAGCAAGACTGTGTTTTAAAATAAAAAGGGTTGGGCATATGGCTCAGAGGTAGAATGCTCCTGGGCTCAATCCCAGTACCATAAAATAAAATAAAGCAAAATAAATTAAAATAAAATCAGGGAATATTGATTTGAAGTGCCACCACTTACCAACTGTGAGTTCAGTTCTCTATCTGTAAGACACAGATTATAAGAGTATAATCTTAATAGATTTACTGAAGATCAATCAAGATAATCCCTACAAAGAAGTTGCTATATTTCTTGGTATTTAGCAGACATTCAGTAATCTTACCTGTTATTACTGCAAATAATTGCTGATGAATAACAATTTAAATATGATCAGAACCTTATTGATATCCTAAGGAATGGAAAACAATGAACAGAAAGCACTTCTCTATGAAAATGGAGGTCTGCAGTTTTAATCCTTAAGAAAATCCCATGATTGAAATGATTTCGTTTGCCTTTTTCTGCTGTAAACTTCTAAATGACAATTGTGCCCTGCCTAAAGCCACGTGGTTGCCTGACCAATGTCTTTAGGGTCTGGCAGCTCATCCTAAACACATACTCCATGATATCTGATCTAAGTACTTATATCCAGGATGCTGAACCATGGCTGAGCTGTTTGGCTGTGACTTTAAGTGAATATTTTACAAAATCTTGACCATAAATTTTGCCTAGAGAAATACAATGACCTAAATCCGTTTTTATCTATTTTCACATTTAAAAAATACTTCAGCCATCCATTCTGCTCCAGGGTGCTCACAAAAAGGCAGCATTTATAAGACAGAAGAAATAAACAGTGAAGAAAGAAGGAAGGAAGGAAGGAAGGAAGGAAGGAAGGAAGGAAGGAAGGAAGGAAGGAAGGAAGGAAAGAAAGACTCCAGATGAAGGAGAAACCTCGGGTGAGAAAAGAAGTTGACTTAATGGAAGGTGATGGGGGGAGGGGGGACACCCTAATGCACATGATGTACTTTCACATATCAAAGTCAATCACTAAACTGAACTGGAGAAGGAGGGAGGGTGAAAGAGTGGGGCAGGAATTGGGGAAAGGTTAAATGAGAAATGTGTGCATGTATGCCTTTACCAGCTTGTACCTAACAAAGATGTATGATTACAATGCACCAATTAAAAAAATAAAATTTAAAAAAAGAAAGAGAGAAAGAAAGACAGAAAGAAAGAAAGAAAGAAAGAAAGAAAGAAAGAAAGAAAGAAAGAAAGAAAGAAAGAAAGATGGCACTGAACAACTATCTGGTAAAACTTTACTTAGCTATCACCAAATGTCACACACATGCACAAAACATGTTATGAGTGTCAAAGTTATTATTTCATATTGAGACTCAAAAGTGATTATCTTGAACAAAATATCTCACTGGTAGAACTGCAGAGAGACAACTGAATAAACTAGAATAGGGGGAGTTTGTGTCTAATATTTTAGTAACTTACTATTCCCCTCTCTCAGTATGCATTCCCTACTTTTATACTCATACTAACTCATGAAATGTACCCTTCACAGTAATAGTGACAATTCTTATTTCCTAAACCAAACACATGTTTTTATGAGAATAATGGAACAGATATCTTAGACGAGTTTTATCTCCCTAGGTTCTAGAAATCTGATAGTGCCCATTTGACATATATACATATATATATATATATATATATATATATAATTTTTGTTCTTCATCATCTTAATTCTCTCCCCTTTCCCCCTTAAAATAAGAATTAAACTTTTAATTCAAGTACATGGAAAGTATGAGATCTGTTGTGAAAAGAGAAAAAAATTCAAAAGAGAAGATAAAAATGTAGGATGGCAGAAACTGATAATTATTTTGAAACACAGGATACAGGGAGATAGGAAGATTTTAGTGACTGTACAATGGAAGATTTTAGTGACTTTTATCTGAAGTTTAGATGAGGCTGCATTTCATGAAACTCCAAAAATCTGAGAGAGGAAATTTAACTTAAGTGGAAATGAAAGTTTTATTTGTTTTGGACTCCACCATGAATAAAAGGGCCTCAGACCATAATGTTCATAGTTATTTTTCATTTTCAGCACATTACTTCCATCATTTATTAAGGAATCTTCAGGAAGGAAAGAGATCCACCTTTTGTAGCAGATCTATAAAATTTCTTGGTATGTTCATGATCCTAAATATTTACAGTCATGATCAGAGAAAATAGTTATTCTACCACCTTTCAATCCTTAATATAGAGAACTGAATTTAATACTAAGAGTAAAACATATAATTGCTTTCAACAAGTCAGAGGTTAGTATCAAAGGCATTTGATGTGGCATATTCCCCTGAAAATAGATAATGACATAAAAATAATTTCATCAAATTCCGAACACATTGTTCAGACTCACAGAAATATTGGTTGGACCTGGATGGATGTAGATCAAAGAATTCTTAAATTTTAGTGTCTATGAACATTCTTGAGGAGATAACATCATTAGGAGATCCTACAAAACCACAGATCATTTTCACATCTTCTCAATAGCCATGCAGGTTTGCACTGTGATTGCAGCATCCAAGAGACCACCCTTTCTTCCTCAGTTTAACACCTATCTCCTCTCATCTTACAAAAAACAAAACAAAACAAAACAAAAAA
>PVLC010040069.1:0-13996 GCA_004027655.1 Graphiurus murinus
GGCCAAAAGGGATGGAAAGGCTTGGCTATGATTCCCAAAGTTTTTCCTGCTCCTCTTGCTTCGCCATTTATAAATAAGCACGACTCCAAGACGTGTTTTGCTTCGTGAGATGGGTCTCTAGTCTTCAAGACATTAAAGCCAAAATTTTGAAATTGACACCAGCATCCTTAGCAGCTTTCTTAGCGGACCTTAGAACTATTTAATCAGTTAAGAGGGCAAAACATAAAACCCATCGTTATGTTTTTGATCCAGCCTCATAAACGCAGCATAAGTGGAAATTTTCAATAGTTTTAGGGCATTTGGGTTTCATTTATTCCTCCAAAGGCAATGATAAAATTTCATGTATTCGGAAAAATTATAATGAAGTGCTTCTCAAAATTTTGTAAACATAGGAATCACCTGGTCATCCTGTTAAAATGTAATGCTTATTTAGAAAAAACAGGGTAAGACCTGAGATTCACAGGCAGTGCTGGAGTTACTGATCTCGTCTTCACATCCACAGAATATTTTTTCCTGTATTCTATTACTTGTTCCTGCTTGATGAAAAAATTTCAAACATTACAAAAAAGGGAGGCTATGAAGTGACTGTTAACATTACAGAAAACATTGTTGAAATTTTTATGCACATTCTTGCAGGCTAATTTTTAGTTTAATAAACCAATTCATTCATGCATTTACCAGCAGAATCAAAATATAAAAGACTTCTATCTCCCCACAAAATTCTCTTGTACCCACTCATTCCCAGCCACTCTTCTATCTCATAGTCTGATCTAGGCAACTGCTAAATTAACATCTCTATAATCTCTAAGAAGCCTGATATGTATGAGATATATATGTAACTTTTGCATCTGACATAATATTTTTTAGATTATTCCATTCCAAGGCATTTTATAAGAACAAATACAAGCCAAAAATTAAAAAAAGGAAAGTATAAGTGCAATCTCTGTCTCACTGAATGCATGTACAACATTTTCAAAGCTAAATAAGCCTTTTCCCCTGGTTTGTATCCCAGGAATATCTTTGGAGGCTTAGTAGCTTTCTGTTAGAAAAAGTAAACATCCAGAAAGGTGGTGTATGTCTCTTTGTCTTCATTGTAATTTCTTTCCTTTAGATAAGAAAAATTAAGAGGTATGCAGTAGATTGTATATGGGAGGATACATTCAGTGGTGACGGTTTTTTTTTCATTATAAACTCTTAACAGTTTATAAATTACAGCTGAGTCAACGTTTTTTCCAGTAGTAAAATGGCTTTTCTCACTCTCTGTGGAGTTTTCTGCATTGAGAAGGGACTTTTATTTTTAATTATTATTAAAACATGTCTTGCAGTTTTCCCAACACGTTTTCTTATTTATTGATTTGCCTATTGATGAATTTATAGGTTGTTTTCAATTTTGTTGCTGTTATGAGTAAACATTCTTGTATAACTCTTTATAGGTAAATATGTTTTAATTTGCCTTGAGAAAAATCTAGGGATAGAATTGCTGGATCAAATAATGTCATTATTTAAAGTTTCTAAACTTCCAACTAGGAATGTATTATAATTTCTATGTTGTGTATATGAGACCTTATTCCATATTGTCAACCTTGGTATTTTCAGTGCTTACGATTTTAATAAAGAGTTTGTGTTGACATTTTATTGTGCTCTAAAGCACAATTTATCCATCTTCATATATAGTTACTGACCAATATAGCCTTAATATTTTCTTTAGCTAGACTGAATTTTAGAAATATCTCTTCTCCATTATTTGACTTTTGACTTCCCTATTCTTAGACCACTTACATGTGACTAATTTCTTTCTATGAAAAAAAATTTTTTGGTAAAACTGAGAACTGAACCAGGGGCATTCTACCACTGAACCACATTCCCACCCCTTTTTTTAAATTTTGAAACAGGGTCTTGCTAAATTTTCCAGATGATCTTGAATGTGTGCTTGTCCTGTTTCAGCCTCCCAAGTAGTAGGATTATAGGCCTATGCCACCTGACCTGGCTTCCCTGCCTCTTTAACATGAAATTTTGTCTCACTCAGCCTCTTAACAGTTCTATAACCCAAAACTATCTTTATTAAGGACCTGAATGGCATCTCTTTGCATGCAGTTCTCAAGAAAGATAACACCCCTAGCACTAGGTCTTGGTAGGAGGGCAGGAGCCTACCTTCTATCAGTATCAATTGGCAAAACACAGATGGTCCAAGGACAGTGACCAACTTCCTGCCTGCCTATCGTCTTCCTGTGCTTCTTAATTGGGTCACTGCCTTGCTTAAAATCTTCTCTGCCTCCTATTTCAGTGCATTTGATTTCTCTTTCCCCAATACAATAGTCTTGAATAAAAAATTTCCTTGTCTATTCAACTCTATCAGGTAAAAATTTTCTTTGAGCTTACTTGAGTTTTTTTTTTTTTTATTAGCCCAATTTTATTGGACATTTCTATTTGCATAAACAATTATGTGAAAAAAATACAATGAAATTCTCTTTCTGATTCCAGTCACAAATCTCTAATATCCTTCTCCAAAGGCTGCCAAAGGCAAACAGTTCTGGTGTATAATTTAGAATATACTTAATTCTAATACAGTGATAATTCTGTTGCACACATTCAAATTCAAGTGGCAGAATAGTATACATGCATCCTATAGCACCTTCTTGTTCATTTAGCAATATTATCTGTTGGAGGTCATGCCTGTGTGTTTGTGTGTCTGGCACTGGCGATTGAACCCAGAGATTCTACTTCTGCGCTACATCCCGGGGTCTTATTTATTTTTTTATTTTGAAACAGGGTCTCACTAAGTTGCAGAGGGCCTCCTCCCTAGTTTCTAGTTTCTGAGGCTGGCCAGAAACCTGTGATTCTCCTGCTCAGCCTCCCAAGTACTGGGATTACAGGTGTCTGCCACTTTGACAAATGTAACCATCATAAAAAGATACAGAATATCTCCACTACCCAAAATGATGCTGTCAGGAATGTGGTACATTGTATATCCAAACCATAACAGTTATTATTATGTCTTTATAATGAGTTGACCTATCGTCCCCCATGCCGGACCCTTGCCCGCAAGGGCCCGAAGAGACGACAATCACACAGGAATGGTGCAAGCTTCTTTATTCTTCTCTCTCTCTATTCTCTTATCCCCCCTCCCTCACGGGAAAAACTCCTTATTTTCTAGTCAGGTATGGGAGGAGCCGTAAAGAGGAAAACCCAGTGAGCCTATCAGGGAGTAGATCACTCAGGCAACTTAAGTAACACTACAGCCCCCTATTGGGCACGCACTGTCCACGCTCTGACGTGCTGGTGCATGCGCTCTGACATGGCACAGCCCTAGGATGTTACCACCTGCAGCTGCTCCTGGCACTCTGCCAGGCGCCATCCTGAGGCGAGGTCTCTCCGGGCCTGCGGGGCTAAGACCCCAACATTGACCATTTTATTTTTATTTTTATTTTGTTTTGTTTTTTTGCGGTACTGGGGATTGAACTCAGGGGCATTCTACCTCCGAGCTACACCCCCAGCCCTATTTTTTTTTTATTCTTTATTTTGAAACCGAGTCTCACTAAGTTGCGGAGTGCCTCACTAGGTAGCTGAGGCTGGTCGCGAACCCGGATCCTCCAGTCTCAGCCTCCCGAATGCTGGGATTACAAGCGTGTGCCACCACGCCTGGCAACATTGACCATTTTATATTATAAATTTCAATCTATATATGTGATAATATGACTTTCTGGACTAATTTGTATGCTACTATTATAAACATTTGGCTTTAAGATTTGTGCTTGGGTGTATATATTATTCCATTCATTTTATTTTAACAATGTTTATTTTAAAACAAATGAGCAATATTTATGTCTAGGGCTGCTTGTGGCTGGCTCTCGTTTGCTTTGCTTTGAATTCACTTTTTTCATCTAATCTGACAATCTCTACCTGTTAGAAGAAAGTTCTCCATGGCTCATTTTTATTTCTGCATTCCTTTTGACCAAAGGACTTTATAGTTTTTGCTCTGAAGTATCTTTTCTGACCATGTTTGTACAATAGAGAACTTGGGAGAATCTTTTTCTGGAGTCAATTTGTTCTTGGTCCAGGATAATAGAGATTATGTCTCTCTTTCTAGAGCAAAAGTTGGGCAGCTTCCTTAGCCAGGACACAAACCTATGCATCTGGGCACACCTCCATCACCTTCATGGGGATCCAGAAGGCAAGGGAAAGAAATGCAAACCTGCATTTGATGCTGCCTGCTGTGCCAGGGGCAGAGTCCTTTGTCTCAGTCTAGTACTTTCTTTGCCTTCTGCCAGTCTCTATGAAACTATGAAACTTTTATTTTGTAAGGAAAACTCAAGTCCTTAACAGTTTTTGCATCGTTTTTAGTTGGTGTGTTTAGACTATATTTTGTCATTACTGATCAATTTGAAATTAAACATTATGTTGCTATATTTGCTCCTGCATATTGTCTATTCCACCATATTTTAATTTTACTTAAAACATTGCTTTTAGAGTAAAATTTTTGATAATAATAATTTGTATTTAACTGTGCATGTATAACTGTGCAGGGTCTATCCAGATTTCCCAACAACATTTGTTGAAAAGGCTATTTTCCTCCAGTGTATGTCTTTGGCACCTTTATCAAAGATCAATTTGTTATAGATATGAGGCTTTGTTTCTGGATTTTCTGTCCCATTGGTCTATGTGTCTATTTTTGTGCCAATATCATGCTATTTTTATTACTGTCACTTTGTAGTACAGTTTGAAGTCTAGTACTATGATGCCTCAAGTGTAGTTCTTATTTCTGAAAGTTGTTTTGGCTATTCTGAGTCTCTTGTTTTTCCATATGAATTTTATAACTAATTTCTCTAGATTGGTATAAAATGATGATGTTATTTTGATAGGAATTACATTGAGTGTGTAGATAGCCACATAGATAGGTAGAATGGCCATTTTGATTATATTTATTCTGCCTATCCAAGAGCATGGGAAGTCTTTCCATATTCTAAAATATTCTCTTCAATTTCTTTTTTCAGTGATTTCCTTGATTATATTTTGCTGCATCTTGGCACACATAATAATTTTTATTGGATAGTAGTTGTTGTGTATATTATGCATCTGGATTTTGTAATCTTCTTTTACTATATTTTCTTTTTTCTCTGGTGGGTGGTTATTTGTGGATAAGTCTAGTGCAATATTCCTTCTTGCTCACAGTTTCACTTGCCACAGTTTCAGTTATCCATGAGTCAAGAGAAAGACTTCATTTACATATCTTTAATTATAGTTTCTTATATTTTTAGTTATTAAATTACTAAGTTATTAAGTTATTAGTAATTAATGTTATTAGTTATTATATTCTTAATGTGTCTAATTTATAAATTAACCTTTATCATAGGTGTGTATGTATAGAAAAAAGCAGTCAGTGGGGTGCTGTGGCACATGCCTATAATTTCAGTAATTGGGAGGCTGAAACAGGAAGATTGCATGTTCAAGGCCAGCCTCAATAACTTAGAAACAACCTGTTACAAAATAAAAAATTAAAAAGGGCTGGGGATATTGTCTGGAGGTTGAATGTTGAATGTCTGTGGATGCAATCCCCAGTACCAAAAAAAAAAAAGGAGAGGGAAGGAGGAAGGAAAAAAAAGGAAGGAGGGAAAGAAGAAAGGAGGGAGGGAGGGAGGGAGGGAGGGAGGAAGAAAGGAAGGAAGGAAGGAAGGAAGGAAGGAAGGAAGGAAGGAAGGAAGGAAGGAAGGAAGGAAGGAAAGAGTCTGTGCAGGATTCAACACTAAACACAGTTTCAGGCATCCACTGAGGGTCTTGGACTGTTTCTCCCTTGGATAAAGTGGGGACTACTCTATTTAAAACTTGTCAAATTTCCTTTCTCTGTCTTGGAAAGACATTTGTGATGGGTAATGTACTACTATGGCACATGTCCTCTATTGTCTCCACTAAACACCCAACTTGACCAACAAGCACTCTGGCAAGGTGTTTGGTGAATACTCAGACCTACTTGTGACATCAAAATGTAAGTGTGAATGCTAGGGATTGTTGAGTTCATAACTAGCCAATTTTTAACTCCCTGGCCTTGTCAAGAGACAGAGTCCACAGGTTGAACCTCAGTAGTTACACCCTGTGAATATACAGCTTAGCATTCAGCAAAGGAGAGCATGGAGATCTTTAAAGGTATATGTATAGTGATCATTCTCCAGAATCCTTCCCCACAACTTCCAGGTAAACTTCCTGAATTTATTTCTCTGTTCCAACTCAGGAAAACCGCTGTGCTCTGCCTGTGATCTTCCTTATACTATGATATGGAATGTTCCTCCATTTTCATAGGCCTTGGTGTGTTTATTTCTCTTATCTTGAAGATCACAAGAACAAGTCTTTTTGACATTTGTTCAATTTCTAGAAATCTACTGTTTTTGATATTTTGTCCCATCTTTTAGTTATTTACTGTGGGACTGTATTTCTGATACTTTAATAATTTTAACAGTAGAATTTCCTATGTTTCCCTTTAGATTGCACTGGTAACTGCAAATCAGTTACCAAAAACACTGTTCACATTATTCCAAACTTTAGTAGTTCTTTTATTAAATTTACAAAACATTTGTGATCACTGCATTTGAAATCTGGAACTATTATATAATTAAGGAAGAATTTTAGAAAGGCAGATATAATTGTTTATTTACACATAAAATTTAAATTATAATTCCTCATTTAACTTTTACCTAAAATGGAAATTTAATCAAATCAGCTTTATTTGCAATATCCACACTAACATAGGCTTATTTAAATGAAAACTCTTTCCTAGTATTGTTTTAAAAATTTAAACACTTGTGTGTGTGTGTGTGTGTGTGTGTGTGTGTGTGTGTGTGTGTGTGTTTCTGGAGCTTGAACTCAGAGGCATTTTAACTTGGAACCATACTCCCAGCCCCTCTTTTTTCTTTTTCTTTTTTTTTGTTTAGAAACAGGGTCTCACTAGGTTGCTGAGAGTCTTGCTAAGCTGCAAAGACTGGTCTCTAAACTATAATCCTCCTGTATCAGCCTCCCACATACTGAGATTACAAGTGTGCACCACAATGCCCAGCTAAACATTTTGTTTAAATATAAGTTATTATAAATGTTTTACCTATTAATATAACATTATCCACTGTCTAAATAACTTACAAGATCAATTACAAAAATCTAAACATGAGCATATCATTTTCTAAAGACTACATATTATTATTTATTAAAAAGCAGCAAATCTCAAAGTTATGACAGGAAGGAGTTGTAGTGAGTTATGTTATTAATAAAATCTGAGAGCCGGTATTTGGATGTTAAATGCTTGTGCTGCGTTTATTCTGATTAAATGGCAGAGTACCACCTGTTATTTTTCAAATGAAGTCAAATCATGATATGCCAATTGATGTTAAAAATCCGCATAATTTGGTCTTGAACATGGTTTCTTCCATATAAACTCCAGGTTTATCAAGCTGACCACTAAAAATAGAACAAATAAAATGAAATTCACAAAAAAATTCAATAAAAATTATGTAAGAAAAGCTGATACAAAATATATATTATTTAGAACAAAATTATCAGGAGTTAAAGCCTTTTTATGCAAACAGTACTGCATATAAAAATTTTGAATAGTTACAAATTTTATTTTAACTTAAAGTAAGGTCATACTCAGATAGAAGCCAGGTATGAAAAATATTATCAAATAAGTCATCTCTTGAGATAGGTATAATATAAAACAATTCTCTGTGAGTTAGACAAACACTTCAAACGGAGAAAATATCTAAAAACCCAATATATCAGTTGAGAAAAAGATCAAACTCAATTGTGAACATAATGGTTGTGACATTGCTAAAAATGGGGATTTTTTTTTCAAAGTGTCATGTTCTGTGATTGACTGAGAAAGCATATTCTAAACATCTATTAGATGTCTTTAAGTCTTGAAATTACTAAAGTGAAAGGAGCAACAGGGAAAAATCAAATATATGAAAATGAAAAGATGATGTAAATCAAGTTTTGTAAGCCTTTAACCTTAAAATATTTCAGCATAATTTAATTCCCATAAGTAAATGCAATTAACAATATAATCAGAAAACACTTTGATTTGTAGACAACACAGACACATTTAAAAAAATACTTCAAACTTCTTTCTATAACTTGGAGTTCCAGACATATCATGCATCCTGTGTACTATTGGGCACAGCCCTTTTATTGATATTTACATGGATATAGGCCTTAATTTTTCCCCCAACCATTTAAGTTGACCCTGATAGTGCTTACAAGCAAATTATTTGCAAAATGTAATATCTAAGTATATATTAGCTTTAGCAGTAGCTCTCTGCTTACCAGGAGTCCTGGTTCTGGAACAGGAGAAGGCCTTGCAAACTTCTTACTTAATCTCTTCTTCTCTTTCCTTAAGTTTTGCATATTCCGAATACGTTTATCTGCAGACTTTAGGAAGAAATAATGAAAAAAATCATACTGTTCATAACATAGAAATGTAACATGCCAATTAAATTTTGACCTTTATCATTAAAAATGATAAGATGAACCAGAATGTGTGATTTATATAGCTAATAGAAGTAGAAAACACCCTTTTTTCAAATGTGTGGTTCATATATGAAGAAAAAACACATTGGAGCATCAGCAGAGTTTTCAAAGGAAACTACTGACTCCTCTTTCACTACTTTGCACATTTCTATAAATCCAGTTTCACAGATATGTGTACTTAATTTTATTTTAAATGTGATATTTATTAAACTATCAAAGGAATTTATTTTATAGAAGCAAGAAAAATAAATACATTCGTCATAATTCTTAAATATTGCATTCCGAACACAGCTTTTTATGCTACCATTGTATGGTATCTCCAAGTAGCAGAGACCTAGGACATTAAACTGGAATGCTTTGAAGATAATAAAAAGCAGTGTTAGAGGAGAGAGAATATGAAAAATGAGGACTCTTGTATCCAAAGCCAATGGGAGTGTGAATTACTATAAATGCTTTATAAATGATGTGCCATTACTTTAAAACAAGGAAAAAAAATCTTTCCCTATGATCCTGTCTAAACCATCAAGTGAGCCTCTTGCCCTTGGGGAAAGAAGGTATGTAATAGAAAGTCCACAGTAGCACTGTTCATTAGAAGAAAATGTACAAGGTCCATATACAAGAGAAAGGATTAAGAGACTGTGATGAATTCCACAATTAAATAATAGGAGGCAGCAGTGGAAGAACTATGACTATGTACAGCAATATCTACTAATATCAGGAAACTATATCAAGAATAAACATAAACATACACTTAATATTTTGTAGTCTTGTGTTTACAAAATTTAAAGCCAAGCAAAAGTCAACAGTATACTTAAAGTGGCACACGTGGCAAACCATTAAAAGAACGAGACTGATAGAAATAAAATTCAAAGCTGGGTATGATAGTGCACACCTGTAATCCCAGTACTTGAGAGTCTGAGACAGGAGGATTGCAGATTTGAAGCCAACCTCAGAAACTTAGTGAGACTCTCAACCTAGTGAGACCCTGTTTCAAAAAAAAAAAAAAATGGCTGGAGGTGTAACTCAGAGTTAGAATACCCCTGGCTTCAATCTCCAGTACCAAAAATAAGTACGTAAGTGAATAAAAATAAAGTAAAATAAAACTCAAGCTGGGATGATGGCACACACGTGTAATCTCAGTACTTGGGAGGCTGAGATGGGAGAATCACAGGGTTTGAGGCCAGACCTAGCAATTTAGGGAGGCTCTCAATAACTTAGTGAGATCCTGGTTCAAAATAAAAAATAAATAAATAAAAAAGGCGGGAGTACAGCTCAGAGGTAGAACTCCCCTGAGTTCAATCCCCAGTACCACAAAATAAATACCTACCTACACACAAACAAAATAAAATTCATGATAGTGGTTAACTCTGAGAGATGCCTGTTGATAAACCAGAGGTAGTCCCTAGATATATTCAAAGATACTTATAACATTCTAATTAAGTTGGAGGTAAATTGTATTACTCTATTTTACAAATTAAATGTGCTACATATATGAGTATATATACATACATATATATAATGTTACATTAAAATGATAATATAAGCCAGTATTTTACCCTATTTAAGATGCATTCCAAATAGAGCCACAAGACTGCAGTCCTCAGAAACATATTGCTGAAGCATCTAGCTAATGGCATAATGTTAAAGACCACCACACATAAAGGAATAAGTTAAATATCAGTGTTGAAACAGCTAGAATTTAGTTCTTATAAACATTACCTGCCTGGCAGTGATCTCTGAAGGATGCTGTTTTTTTGGTCCTTCCTATATAATATGTAAAATTACAGATGTAAACACATAAAAGTCATGGGAAAGCAAAGGGATCAGGTATTATAACAGGAAGCCTATGATACTGTGTTCTGTTTATGTACTGTATTAATATCTTAACTGCAAGGGACAGGACAGCAATAAAAACAATCTAGGGCAAAAATTTGAGGATGGAGGATGGAGATATTGCAAGAAAAAAAAAAAGGATCAGCTATATAGTGCAAGGGATAGGTGGAGGGCTGAGATATATTCTGGAGCAGAAGGATGTAGATTTTTTTTTTTTTTAATAAATTCACGTTTCTGCTGGCATGCAGTGGTGCCACCCTCCTCTTCCCGAGGGGTCTAGTCTTTAATCTGGCTTCTAAAGTCTGAGGAACCTGGGCGGCCGAAGTGGTGCCATACCCGGAGCGTGCTGTTATTTTATGCGGTTCCCACTCTTGCCTTAATTTCTGAATTGTTCCTTAAATATCTCTGCTTCCATTCCCAATTTGGATTCAATTTTTTCACCTGAAGACCCCAAAGTAATCTCCTCTGCATCTCAACATTGGTATTTGTTCTGCCCCTAGTTCTGTGATTCCTACTCCTCCTCTTAAGGCGGGCCCGTGGGTCATCTAACAGTTCATTGAACACGCTGGACCCCCTGGCAGGCCTTGGGTGATGCTCTTCCTCCTCCCAGGTGGGACCTGTAGCCAAGAATCTACTCTGTGTGTTTCACCCAAGATTTCCCAACGCTCAGTTCCAACCAATCCACCAGCGCCAGGGCTGGAACCTTGGGGTGGACTTGGGCTGGAGCTTCAGCCCAGGCAGGGCAGCCTGAGGTGTTTAGGGGCCTGGGAAAACTCACAGCAGAGACTTGGCCAGGCTCGTTGTCCGTATAGCGCAGGCACATGCTGCCGAGCCCAAGGGCGCTCCAGCGCTGACAGATGGGATATGGGGTTCAAGAAGCAGTTGGGCGACTCCTGGCCCTCAAGCCCTGCCCCACCCTGTCCCATCACAATTCTTGTTATTATCTCTGCATGAGCCCCGCCCTTTCCCTCTGTCTCTAAGCCTGGAAGGTAAAGCCACCCCGCCCTCCACCATCACCCACAAAGTGTCCCATAATTATGAATGCCAGGTTACTGTAATTCCCTCTAACCTATCCCTCTTGCTCAGAAAACCACATAACATCAATATTTCACCTTTTATAGATGACACCTCTCTATTCTCTATGGAACCCCCTTCATTTCTTAGCATCCAGCTTAGACTCCATGGTTTATCACTCCCATCAATTGGTTGTGTTCTCATTTTTTTTTTTTTTTCAGTACTGGGGATTGAACTCAGGGACATTCTATTTCTGAGCTATACCCCCAGCCCTATTTTTTATTCTTTATTTTGCAACCAGTTCTCACTAAGTTGCGGAGTACCTCACTAGGTAGCTGAGGCTGGCCGGGAACCCAGATCCTCCAGTCTCAGCCTCCCGAATGCTGGGATTACAAGCATGGGCTACCACACCCGGCTCCTGTCCTCATTTCTATCAACTGTTTGTCTTCCATCATAGATTCTAGACAGATCAACCCAACTGTCTCCCTTCTTCTTATCTGTCTATACCAGGCTAAAGGGTGGAATCCATCAAGATGGAGACTTGAAGATGGCTGCAAAATATATTCATGATCCCCCAAATTTTTTATTTTTGGTAGTACTGGGGGTTGAACCCAGGGGCATTCTATCTCTGAGCTATACCTCTAGCCTTATTTTATTTTATTATTTTAAACAGGGTCTCACTAAGTTGCTGAGTCTCCCTATGTTGCTGAGGCTGGCCTCCAACCTGCAATCAATCCTTCCTTCCTTCCTTTCTTTTTCTTTCTTTCTTTCTCTCTCTCTCCCTTCCTTTCTTTCTTTCTTTTTTTTTTTTTTTTTGTAGTACTGGGGATTGAACCCAGAGGCATTCTACCTTCGAGCTACACCCCCTCAGTCCAATTTTTTTTTCTTATTTGGAAACAGGGTCTCCCTAGGTTGATGAAAGTCTCACTACTTGCTGAGGCTGTCCTCAAACCTGAGATCCTCCTTTCTCAGACTCCCAAGTACTGGGATTACAGGCATGTGCCACCATGACCAGCTTCCCACTCATTTTGTGTTGTACTAGCTCTTTTTGTTTTGTGTTCTGCAGTATTCCCCTCAGATTGTTTTTATTAAAGTCTCTGAACCCACTATCTCTGTTATTTCTAGCAGACATAGGAAAATATTCACACACTGGTAATGGGCTACACAGATAGAGGTTGTTATGCTCAGCCCTGTTAGATAAAATTTTATATATTAACTAATCAACTCCTTAGATAATCCAAAAGAGTAAAGTGTATGATTATTTTCCTCCAGGAAACCAGAAACAGCATACTCAATAACTTGCCCAAGGGTATACAATTAGTAGGAAGGTGTGCTAAGATTTTTATCCAGAAACTGCCTCCAGACCATGTGCTCTTAACCATGGTACTGTGCTCCCAATTGCTTTTAAAGCCCAGACTGGAGCTACTTCCACCCGTTTCTGCAAACATTTCTCTGTCCACATTATCCTTTGCTTGTAGTCATGTTGATACAGAACACATTGGTGTCTCTGATCTTGTCTGAAATGAGACTGTTCACTTCTTTTCCCATGTCATTTCCCTCTGAGGAGACTCTTCAGAAAGCTTAGTGGACAGGTTGTTCCCGCTCCTAGTTAGCTCCTCTGTATTGCCTCTTTAAACATTTAAATACTCTATGCCCCAGACTATTCTTCTTTAAACTAATAAAGGAAACCACTTTGAACCACAATAACAAATTTCATCTACCACTTATCTTTTTTGTTAAAAGTTCATGAGAGCTATCAGTCCCTCCTGTCTTCTCTTCTGTACACTCAGTGTAATACTGGACATTGCACCCTGTTATAAGCCACATTACTTCACTGGTACCTGTCTCAAAATTGTCATTAGTGACCTTTCTTCTGAATTCAATGGACTCTGTGTGTGTGTGTGTGTGTGTGTGTGTGTGTGTGTGTGTGTGTGTATGTGTTTAGTACTGAGGATTGAACCCAGGGGCATTCTTCCTCAAAACTACATTTCAACTATATTTTATCTTTATTTTGAAACGGGGTTTTGCTAGGTTGATGAGTCTCACTGTAGGGACCACTCATGTCATGTGGCATTCGGCACTCACAGGCTCTGACCTTTCTTGGTCAAATATGACCCCTCCGACCTAGGGAAGCTGGTAGGTGGGTCAAGGAAAGGCCTACCTCCCTCCCCCGCAGCTACCGGTGACGAGATCTGCTCCCATTGGCTCCCCCTCCCCAGCTTCACCTCCCTACCTGACCTTCCCATATATACTATTGTGTGTTCGAATAAAGCTGAGTTCCTGTGGTGTCTCCTGACCGCTGACTGGATTCCAGGCTCGGTGCTGTTTTTTGGGGGGCTTCCCCGACTCCCCTGGGTGTTGGGCCTGGCCTCGACACTCTCCCTCTTGCTCGGCCCGCTTTGCTCTACCCCGTGTTGCGTGAGGCGCTACACCTGGTGCCCCATGTGAGGAGTCCAGGATTCCGCCAACGAGCTAATCGGACTTCGGAGTGTACCCCCATAAGATATGAGGCAGTCTTCCTCTATAACCCTTCACTCTTTCAAGTTGGGGACTCATTTTCGTTAAGGTCGCCCCATGGCTCCCTACTGGAGCACATGGGATCCAGTGGCAAGAGAGGCACAGTCCAATGCTGCCTTCCATCATT
>PVLC010040070.1:0-14012 GCA_004027655.1 Graphiurus murinus
TTTTTTTTTTTTTTTTTTTTTTTTTTTTTTTTTTTTGCGGTACTGGGGATTGAACTCTGGGGCATTCTACCTTCCAGCTACACCCCCAGCCCTATTTTTTATTCTTTATTTAATATGTAGGCTAGGGAAGGAAATATGGCCTTGTCTAGTTTTCAGAAGGTTGCCAACTTCCTTCCACATTTCCCAGCATTTCTATACTTTTGATTCCTTTGTTCCCTAGAGCAGGGCTTCTCAGCTTCTGTACTAACTGGCATTTGGGACTCAATGGTTTTATTGGGGGGCTGCTCTGTACATCCGCAGTGCTCTACCCACTAAACGCTAGTAACTCAAATTATAAAAACCAAAAAATATCAAGAAATTGCCACATTTCTTCTGGGGTTAATATTGTCCCAGTTGAGAAACACTGTCCTAGAAGTATTGGTAAATAATAGCCAGTTACCATTACTGAAAATTACTAAGCATATTCCTACCTCTGCTGCCCTTCTATTCTTATTCTAGTTCATAAGTGGCCTTTTTTTTCCTCCATGGGAGTAGAATGTTTAGAAGACATATATACCATCTAGAATTGGGCAACACTTGTATTTTGTAGGAGTAAATAGAAAATAACAATAGTATGACAGTCTCTACCTTTTTTTTTTTCTCTGCCAGTGAGCATAGCAAATTTACAAAGTAATAAAAAATTGATTTGTATTAGTTTGCCAGAGTATTTTCTCCTTTTAAAATAATACAACTAATTTTTTTTTTTTTTAAGCCCTTCTTTTTTGGGATTGCAAGTGTGTGTCACAATGCCTGGCTTATTCAAGACTTTTTAATGATCTACATAAGAAGAATCATTCTGGTGATGGGGATCATTCAGAGGAATAGTTGTATTTGGTGTATTAAAATTTATCAATACATTAAAAATAGGCAAAGTATTAATAGCTAATTTACAGAAAGAAAATACAGATATTTCAAGTATATCTTCTTGTTGAGCTTCTTGTAATAAAAGGGAATACAAATTAAAACTTTATAGAAATTTTTTTTCACCTAAGACCAACAAATTTGATAACACTATAGAACAGAATGTGGAGAAAACAAACATTTAATATATTGCTTGTAGACATATAAATTGATACCACCTCTGTGAAAAGCAGTTAACAATATCTAAAAATTTCAAATATGCATGAGCCAGACATGGTAGCGCACACTCGTAATCCCAGCATTTGGGAGGCTGAGACCAGAGGATCCGGGTTCGCAGCCAGCCTCAGCTACCTAGTGAGGCACTCTGCAACTTAGTGAGACCATTTTTAAAAATAAAGAATCAAAAATAGGGCTGTACTTTGCATGTACTTTGTTCCAGAAAGTTGTTTTCCCATGTGTGTATATATTTCAGAAGTGGAGAAAATGTATATGTAAGACCATTCATTGAGTATTATTTATAATAACAAAATATTGGAAATAATAAAAGCTAGGATTCATGTAACACTTAACTCATCAGGAGTTCTAGCCTCTTTACATATATTATCTTATTTAATTTGCATGATAACTTCATGAAATAGGCACTGTTTTACTTTATTTATTTATTTGTTTATTTATTTATTTGCGGTACTGGGGATTGAACCCAGGGGCATTCTACCTCCAAGCTGCATCCTCAGCCCTATTTTTAGTCTTTATTTTGAAACAGGGTCTCACTAAATTGTGGAGGGCCTCACTAAGTAGCTGAGGCTGGCCGTGAACCTGGATCCTCCTGTCTCAGCCTCCCAAGTACTGGGATTACAAGTGTGCGCCACCACACCCTGCTGGTACTGTTTTACAGACAGAGAAACTGAGGTTAAGATTATATAATTAATAAAAATTTGAACTCAAGGCAGTTTGACCTTAGCTTTACTAAGCTCACCCCATGTTTCATCAGCAAGGACTAGTCGAAGATTACACAACTGTGAAAAAAAAAAAAAAAGAATAAGAATTTTCTTTGATAATGGAATGATCTCTAAAATATGTTTAAAAAAAGCAAGATGCAGAATAGTATTTATTTATGGTGTACCACCATTTATATAAAAGGAAAAATATACCTATGCTTATCTGATTGTACTTAAAATATTTTCAGAAGGACTCTGAGAAAGGAGTATAATATCTCAAAGAATAAAATAAATATCCGTGAGTCCATGCTGACATATATAAATGAATGAATGAAAGAATAAATAAATGGGGAAAAATAGATGAATCTCCTATGTAGAATTCCAAATAATTGTGTAGATACTCCTCCTTCAAAGAAAGGGGACATAACATTCCACTCCTAAATGGGGGCTGCTCTTAGTAACTTACTTCTAAAGACTGTGGTATGGTGGGGGGATATGCAGTGGAGAGATCTGGTAGACACTGCCTCAGTCAACATAGTGATATCATGTTGGTAGTAGTTTCTGTTGATAGGGTGTAGTGAGGTAGGCATAGCACTTTACCTCTGTGGTCGGCCTCCTCAACACCCATAACCCCAATTTAATCATGAGAAGAATGTCAGACATTCTAATAATGAGACATCCTACAAAATACCTGTCCTGTACCCCTCAGAACAGTCGAGAGCATTAAAAACTAGCAAGGTCTGAGAAACTGCCCCAGCCAATAGAGGCCCCAGGGTACATGCTAGCTAAACGTAATGTGGTATCATGGATGGTATCCTAAAACAGAAAAAGGACATTAAGTAAAGACTAAGGAAACTTGAATAAAATGCAGGCTTTAATGAGATAGCATATTAATATTGGGTCATAAATTCATAATAAATATACCATACTAATGTAAGATGTTAATAATAGGGAAAATTTGGCATATGGGATCTCTCTCTGTATTGTTATCTGAACTTTTCTATAAATCTAAAACTATTTTGTAAAAGACTTTAATAAACGCACTGACGAATATTTCAAAGTGAATTTAAAATGCAGGTGTCCACCTGGGAAGAGAGCCTGAGCACCTTGTTTCAAGTTTTCAGATCCACAGGTGATTCTGATATGTGGCCACAGTTGAGACAGTGTTTTAGGGATTTACTCCTGCTTGTAAACCTGACTTCTGAATTTTTAAAAATCGTAACAGTGAATTCCTATATATTCATTTCATTAGTGGGTTGTTTTTTGTTTGCTTATTTCATAAATTGTTTAGACATTTTTAAAGTGTGTGCTCATGACTTATTTCCTGTTTCTTCTTTTTGGATGTCCATCTTTATACATTCATGCCTCCAGACTTTTTTTTTAAAGCTTGGCCACAGTGTTTCCCTGATATTTACTGACAGTGTTTATCTTTAGTTTTCTTTCTTTTTTTTTTTCAGGTCATGTTTTCTTTTATAAATTTTATTTTTATACTTTGATTGGTGTATTGTAATTATACATTATAGTGAGATGCAAGTGATACAAACATGCATGCACACAGGACTGGATGTATTTCCCTCCGTATCACATCCTACTTTCCCTCCCTCTCTCCCCATATGTGTTGGTGAGATTAGTAGCAATACCTTCATGTATGGACACAACTGTATTTGAACTGTTCCTTCCTCAGTAATTGTTTTTCCACTTCCCCACCTCCCTTTCTCAATCCCCTATCACTGTTCAACTGTTTTTCTCTTCATTTGACTAAAGTCCTTTTTGTTTCCCATTTTCATTCTAGCTTCCACATACGAGAGAAAACATACCACCCTTGAGTTTCTGAGAGTAGCTGATCTCACTTAGCATCGTATTTTCTTGTTCCATCCATTTTCCTGCATCCCTAGTAGTTTTTTTATATTGAGACAGGGTCTTGCTAAGTTGTCCAGGATGGACTCAAATTTGTGATCTTCTTCTGTCAACCTCCTGCATAGCTAGGATTATAGGCCTGGGCTACCATGACTGGCTAGAGATTCTATTTTTGTAAGGTGGAATGTGGAATCTTTGTTTTAGTAATCCTGAAGAATATTTGCAACTAAGTTATGACGGTATTTTATTCTCCAATTTAATAAAACATTACTAAAATTTAGTAAGATGTTAATTTTAAAATTTAAATAAAAGTTTGTTTGGCCAGGCCACACCAGGGTTGACAGCTACCAGCACCACAACTCCCAGAGACTTCCAGGAAGAAACTATGGGTTGTTGTGAGCCTGGCAACTACAGACTATCATCGAAAGCAGTTGACATTTCACTCCATGCTTGGCAGGGACCTGATAGACTAGAAAACCCAGATGGGCCCTGCAGCTGGAGCTGAACCCATCTATTCTGGCAGCAATCTGGAGTGGCGCTCACCAAGACGGACTCACACACAAAAGAGGAAGAAAATGCCAAGACAGTAGAAACACAAACCTGAAAATATGAGAATGAGAAACAGCAAGGAAACAACTCCCACAACTCAACAACAAGGGAGATTACCAATACTGATCTGCAGGAAATGCAAGGAAAATTCCAAATTTTTTGATCTTCAATATGATGAAAGACTTCAAATAAAGTGTATAGGAAATGAAGGAGGAAATTGAGGCTTTAAGAAAGAACCAGAAAGAAGCTTTGAATGAAATGAAGGAGTCAATAAGTGAATTGAAGTCCACAACAGAAACCAACTCTGGCAGATTACACGACATGGAAATCACTCTTGGAAGACGGTTCATTCAAAAGTGTGAAAGCACAGTCAACAATATACAGGAGACATTAAAACAACACAACTTAAACCTCCAACAAATATGAGACAATATGAAACGTCCTACCATTGCAGATAAAAGGCACTGAAGAATGTCTAGAAGCATAAACCAAGGATTTCAGAAACCTTTGTAGAGAAATAATTTCAGAGAATTTTCAAAACAGAAAAAGACTTGAACATCCACGTACAGCAGACATATATAACACTGTTAAGACAAGATCAAAGGAGGACCTCCCCACACCGTGTAATAATCAAAATGACTAACATAGAGACAAGGCAAGAATCTTAAAAGTAGTGAGGACCAAAGAATGGGTGACATTCAGGGGCAAAACAATGAAAATCATTCCAGACTTCTCAACCCAAGTCATGAATGCCATGAATGGTATGAAGTACTTCAGACCCTGGAAGAAAACAACTTCCAACCAAGACTGTGATATCCAGCAAAGATATCATTCAAAATTGATGGAGAAATAAAAACGTTCCAAGACATGGAGAAACTTAAAAAAGAATTCATGACTACCAAGCCAGCACTAGAGAAAATACTAAAAGAAATAAATCAAAAAGAAGAAAAAAGAAGACTTCAGAATAATCTGAAGGTATAGTAATAAAAACAGCATAGCATTGGTACTGCACGAAAATGGAAGGACCTGGAGAATATTATGTTAAGTGAGACTAGCCAGTCACAGAAAGTAAAGGGTCGTATGTTTTCTCTAATGTATGCAAGTAGGGAGTAATTGGGATACAAGAGGAGCTCTTGATAATGGAGGAGAACCCTCAGTGGAGCTAGAGAGGTCTAAGGGAAGGGGAGGAGGAAGACTGAGGTTCATTAATGGAAATGCTATTATCGACTGTGTATATATGTGAATATACCAATGTCAATCTCAGTACTTTGTATTGGGAAGGGGGGAAATGGAGGTGGAGGCACCAGGTGTTGTGTGCATGTATGTCATTGTCAACATGATTTACATTATGATGAGACCACAATGCACCAATAAAAGCACATTAAGTATAATCTATTTTTATTTTGTATTTTTACTCTTTTTTTTCCAGTTGAGATTCTTACACTGTTAGACGTGTCTTAAAACATGTTATGAACTTTTATAAATACTTTTGATAATTCATAGTTGAAAGTAGAATTAGCATAAAAATTCTAAATATTTGTATACTTCTCCATTATTTACATGTTTAAAAATATAAGTAAACTCTTAACTTTCTAACTAAATCTGTTTTTTTAAGTTAATTTCAGAACTGGGCATGGTGGTGCACACTTGTAATCCCAGTACTTGGGAGGCTGAGACAGGAATATTGCAGGTTCACTGCTAGCCTCTAATTAGTGAAGCCCTCTGCAACTTAGTGAGACCCTGTTTCAAAATAAAGAATAAAAAATAGGGCTGGGGGTGTAGCTCATAGGTAGAATGCTCCTGGGCTCAATCCTTAGTTCAAATAAATAAATAAACAAACAGAGTAACTTCAAAAAAGATTTGTGAACTCTTTAGAGATACATGATTTTTCTAATGGGAAAATAAAGTCAGAAAATAAGAGGAAATAGATTGATTTCTGTACCTAAAAGACAACTGCCACAGATCCCAGACTGAAATTAAAAGTATCCTCAAATTTGGCTTTTTTTTTTTTCTGGTAGACAAAACATTATAGATTATTTGATCAAGTTGTTTATATTATAAAACCAACCCCCCCCCAAAAAAAGTGCTTCAGGGATCTTCACAAAGCAGAGCTACCAAATGAAGTAAATAAACCATATCATTAATAGCATCCCTGCAAATAAATGCATTTACTGTTTAGTTTGACTGATTCTTTTCAAGCCATTAAACATAGGCTGGATATGGAGTGACATACTGTATAGTTTACTAAAGAATATTCTATGAGGAACTAAAGTAAATCCTAAGTGTTGATGATTTTGAGAACTAAAGAATTTTCTGGAGTAGCATGTTCCTTGCACCAGTGGTTAGAAGATGGTCTTATTTATTAAAAATGATTGGAAGAGTAAGCATGATTATTTTGTAAGGCAAGTATGTAAAATCCTCTGTTAACTTCAGACTTCAACTTGTTTAATATTTAAAAAGTTAGACACATGTCTTCTTATTTTAGTCCACATACTAGTCCCTAGAGTGTTTTGGCACCATAGTCACAAAATGGAGAAGCTTTGAAATAACACATATAGATCATATGTGAACAAATCTTCAAGTTTCCTGCTCTAGTTAACAATGTTTTGTTTGTTTGTTTGTTTTCTTTGCGGTACTGGGGATGGAACCGAGGGGCATTCTATCTCTGAGCTATACCCCTAGCCTTATTTTTTATTATTTATTTTGAAGCAGGGTCTCACTAAGTTGCAGAGGGCCTCACTAAGTAGCTGAGACTGACCACAAACCTGCGATCCTCCTGTCTCAGTCTCCTAAGTACTGGGATTACAAGCGTACGCCACCATGCCTGGCTTGGTTAACGATTTTTTTTTTTTTTTTAAAGGAAAGTACCATAATGAACTGTGTATTTGTAATTGCACTGAGTGAATTTAAAGAACATATTAGATAAGTGCTAGAGGCTATAGGTGCTTTTAGCAAAAATGCTGAAATTAGTACTCTTATGACTTTGGTTTGAGAATTATTGCTCTTCTACTAATGCTATTCAGTAGAAGCTACCAGGGTGATGGAAGTATTCTATATCTGCCATGTCCAGTATGGTAGGCTATAACCAAGGTCACAGTTGAGTGTTTTTTATGTGGCTAGAGTGACTGATAAGCTAAGCTTTTAATTTTACTTATTGTTTTAAGTTTAAATAACTGCATATGGTTAGTAGCTGCATTCATCATCTTTCTGTTGTTATAACAAATGCCTGAGGATCAACTTAGAATGAGGAAAGGTTTATTTTTACTCATATTTTCAGGGATTCCAGTCCATGATTGGTTAGCTCCATTGCTTTGAGTGAGGTAGCACATCATAGTGGGAGCTGTTTACCTCGTGGTCAGAGAGAGAAAAAGAGTGAGGAAGAGACTAGAATCCCACAGTCCCCTTCAAAATCATGTCCCCAGTAACCTAAATACTTCCACCAATCCCCACCACTACCACCACATAAAGCTCCACTACTTCCCAGTAGCACCACCCTGGGGACCAAGCCTGGAACACAAAGGCCTTTGGGGAACACTCGAGGTGTAAACTATAGCAGCAGCTATCTATTGAATAGTGCAGTTGAAGAGAATGGGAACAATTGCTTGTCTTTCAGGCTGTCTAATAATAGGGTAGCAGTAAATTCAAGATTATAGTCTCCATCAGCAATATAGAAATCCTGTATTTCTAAGAGATATGTGTTTTAAGATAATCAGTGATTATTTATAAATTTACTTTTCTATTTTTAAACTTTTAACCTGAATGCTTGAGTATATGATTCACCTTTTAGATATTAATAGAGTTGTTAGCAAACAGTGTTGAGCTAAAATTCCATATTTAAAATTCTTTTATAACATTGAGACATATAATTATAAAAATAAAGCCGGGCATGGTGGCGCACGCTTGTAATCCCAGCATTCGGGAGGCTGAGACTGGAGGATCCAGGTTCGCGGCCAGCCTCAGCTACCTAGTGAGGCACTCCGCAACTTAGTGAGACTCAGTTTCAAAATAAAGAATAAAAAATAGGGCTGGGGGTGTAGCTCGGAGGTAGAATGCCCCTGAGTTCAATCCCCAGTACCGCCAAAAAAAAAAAAAAAAAAAAATAGAAAGCTATGGGTATATTGATATAGGACTATTTTCCTTCAGTTTCCAGAGTGTGGATTCTTTGGCATGTATGATAAAATTCTTCTCTTTCGCCATGACATGAACTCAGAAAATATTTTGCAGCTGATTACCTCAGCAGATGAAATACATGAAGGAGATCTAGTGGAAGTTGTTCTTTCAGGTAAGTAAATAGCTCCTTTTATTTTGTTCCTTTTAAGTTTTTTTTTTTTTTTCCCAAAGAGCTTCATTTTCTATACAAAATTGCTGTGTTCATTTATATTTGGGCTTGGTACTTTCTGGTCAGTTATTTCATCTGTAATGGTTACTATGATTTTTATGGTCAAGAAAGTTAGATATCACAGATGAGAAAGTAGGAGATCGAATTGAGAATTACTTGAGTGTTACTTAACTAACTGGAATCATGGACTGAACTGGAAGAGGAATATATTCTTTTTCTCTTGAGTTGAAGAAATAAAACAGTATTAAAGTTTCGTTTCCTTCCCCCTGTTTTTACAAAGAGCGTAGATGCTGAAAACTGAGGTTCAGAAAAGAGAATCAGGAAAAAATATTGAACATATGGAAGGGGAAACACAATACTGGTTGTTTGCATGCAAACAAAGAAGAACAATGCTTCTTCACTTTATTTTCCCATTGAGCATTTTCCTACCTCTCTCTCTTTTCTACCTCATCCAGTCTTGCCATTCCTTGATCCTTAGTTCTCACTGTTTCTAGTTTCATCCAAAAGCATGTGGGCAAGGTTGTTAAGAGTATAAAGGAAGAATGGTATGGCATTAGGACCATATGCAGCAGACAGAATGTATTCTGGGAACCTGAGTTAGAACTCTGTTCTCACAGAAATACTGCAATAGATTAAGGTTAAGTTCTGTAGCATTTGTATTTTTAGCTTTGTTGTTATATTTCTCAGTCTTGTTAAAATAGACCTAATAGCTATTTACAACCTTGTCATGAAAAAATACTTCTGGAAGTCCACAGATCTCCAGGTTGAGTAGGAGCCCAACTTATTTGAAGCCTGTGGACTTCCTAGACAGAGAAAATAATTCTTTTTTTTAAAGCATCAATGAACATGGTGATCATTCCTAATGTCTTTGCAATTGCAAATACAAAATTTATTTTAATACTTTCTTTTCTAAAAGCTTTAGCCACAGTTGAGGACTTCCAGATTCGCCCACATACTCTCTATGTACATTCTTACAAAGCTCCTACTTTCTGTGATTATTGTGGAGAGATGCTCTGGGGATTGGTACGTCAGGGACTAAAATGTGAAGGTATGTGTTTTAAAATTTTTATAGTAATTTGTAAAAGAACTTGCATTTTTATTATCAATGAAAAAACAGGATTATAGTTGGTGTTGAGGTAGTAACCAGGATTTAGAATTGCAGAGATTATAGGACTAGGATTCTTCCTCTGCCACCTACTCATTCTGATTCTTGGGCAACTTGCTAGACCTCTAAGGACTGATTTCTCTGCAAAATATATTCCGGTTTTGTAAATGGTTAAATAAGGTAGTATAGGTAAAACATTTGGCACAAAGTGGTTCAGTAAGTATTAACCTGCTTACTATCTTTTTAGAAAATCACGTCCCTTGCATACAACAACAAAATTGTCAAAGTTGTTCTGAATTAGAATTGTAGGCTACAGGTGCACATTTGTGGTCAAGAAGCAGTGTTCTTTTTTTTTTGCAGTACTGGGGATTGAACCCAGGGGCGTTCTACCTCTGAGCTATACCCTTAGCCCCTATTTTTTATTCTTTATTTTTTAAAATTTATTTATTTTTAAAATGTATTTATTTATTTTTTCAGCATGGATTTTTTATACATTTCTTGAGTACAACAGGGTTACATAGACATTTATGACATATCAATCATTGTCAGATCACAAATAGCACCACTTCTTCATTTTACACATATAGCCCACATTCTTAACATAGCCTGGTAAAGCACTTTCTAGAGTCATAAAACCATACTCCTAGCCGGACGTGGTGGCGCACGCTTGTAATCCCAGCATTTGGGAGGCTGAGACTGGAGGATCCGGGTTTGCGGCCAAACTCAGCTACCTAGTGAGGCACTCTGCAACTTAGTGAGACCCTGTTTCAAAATAAAGAATAAAAAAATAGGGCTGGGGGTATAGCTCGGAGGTAGAATGCCCCTGAGCTCAATCCCCAGTACTGCAAAAAAAACAAACAAAAAAACCCCCATACTCCTTTAGGGTTATATATTTACTTTCTAAGAAGTAAGAGGGTCTTTCATATTCTTTATTTTGAAACAGGGTCTCACTAAGTTGCAGAGTGCCTCACTAGGTAGCTAAGGCTGGCCACGAACCCGGATCCTCTGGTCTCAGCCTCCCAAATGCTTGGCTTACAAGCGTGCGCCACCATGCCCTGTTAAGAAGCAGTGTTCTAATGTGGAGATTCAATACATTTTTTTGTAAAGGCCAAAGAATAAGTAATTTAGACTTTTCAGAGCATACAGTCTCTGATGTGACTTAGTTCTGTTGTTACAGTGTAAAACAACCTCAGGCAACATGTAAACAAATGGCATGATGACTGTGTTCCCACAAATTTATGAACACTGAAATTTGAGGTACATAGAATTTTCTCACCATAGGAAGAATTTATTTCATTGCTAACCAGTGCTTTAAGCTAGTGATTCTCAAACTTCACCAGGCATCATAAAACATACTTTCCTAGACCCCATTCATTCCTAGACCCCATTTCTAGAATTTCTAATTCAGTAAATCTGGGTAGAGCTCAGTAATTTACATTTCTAACAAATTCCTAGGTGATTGCCTTAAGTACTGTACTTCAGGATACACTGCTATAACTTAACCTGTCTAAGTAGACATTCTATGTACTTCCTATTCTTGAATTTGTTAATTTTACTTAGGGTGTCATCTGGGTTCTTAATTAGGGTAGGTATTGTTGCCAGAAAAAGTAAATTAAATAAAAGAAGTACTGGGTATATGCATGTGTGTCACATTTAAGTAGTAAAGTTTTATGATTTTTATATTTTACCTTTTAAAATATATTTAGGCTGTGGATTAAATTATCATAAACGATGTGCCTTCAAGATTCCAAATAACTGTAGTGGAGTAAGAAAGAGACGTTTATCAAATGTATCCCTACCAGGACCTGGCCTCTCAGTTCCAAGATCCCTACAGCCTGAATGTATACCCCTTCTCAGTGAAGAGGTATGTATTCTAAGGTAATAGAAGGACACTTTACTAGTTATTCCTAATGTTTCTGTGGGGTATATGACATCATCATAGAATATAATTTATGTATTTAGGCATAGTAATGTTTCTATGCCTAAGAAACTTAAACTATAAAAATGAAGACAGAGGTAACCTTTAGTAATAAATTACATTTTGTGGACCTTAGAATTATATTATTTATCATTTTAATCACATTTACCTTCTAACCAGTATTCTGGCTCCTAGTCTTCATATTTCATCTTACAACAGCCAGATGAATTTCCCTAATACATAACTCTGATTATATTGCTCCCCCCTAGGAAACTGTATTGGGAGCTCCAGAGGAACAGAACCAATAGACAGAGAGGAGGGCAGGGGACAGTATGCATGTGTACGCATATATTATAAATATTTATGCATGTGTTATATATATAATTTTAAGAAGAATCTGTTACATTGACTTACATATTCAGAGGTTGGATAGTTCTACAATGGCCATCTATGGGTTAGAGAGCAAATGGGACCAGTGATGTAGTCCCAGTCCAAGGCTGAAGGCATAGAAGCCTCCTGGAGAGTTGCTGGTCAAAGGCTAAAATATCTGGAGTCTGATATCCACTGATAGTAGCAACAGCAAAACAACCAAAATAACCCAGTTAGAAAGTATGCATGTGTGAGTTTCCTCTTCTTCTGTGTTTTGTTCCATCCAGGCCCCCAGCCTGTCGGTCAATTCCACCCACATTGAGGACAGGTCTTTCTCACTCAGTGTGCTGGCCCACATGCCAGTTGTCCCTCACAGACATGCCCAGAAACATGCTTTACAATTTTTCTAGACATCCCTCAATCTAAGTCAAGTTGACAACAAAGATTAACCATCACAGAAATCTTTGTATAGCCTATGTGCCTGACAGTCTGTACTGTTCCAGCATTTGCTAAACACACCGCTGATTGTCAGTTCTACATAGTTTTTCCAGGACAGAGGTATATTGTTTTAAGAAAGCTTCACAAATAATACTAGTATGCCTGTCACCCACTGTTCAATATTATTAGGTGAAAAAGTAGCAAAAGGACAGAGCAAATGGAAAAGTGTAGTTTTCCCTTGGTATCCACAGAGGATTAGTTTCAGGACCCCCAGCAGACAACAAAATCAAAGGATGTTCATGTCCTGTAGATAAAATGGCATATTTACAGGAACCTATATACATCCCTTTTTAATACTTTAAATCATCTCTAAATTACTTATACCTAATATATTGTAAATGCTTTGTAAATAGGTGCTATTCTTACTTTTTAGGAGATGAAGACAAAATCTATACATTCAATACAGATTGGCCCAATTACATTTTCACTTCAGGATTGGTTGGATCTTTGAATGCCAAACCTGTGGATAGAGAAGGCAAACTAGTTAAATTTAAATTCAGTATTTTATATTTTGTTATAAAGATGAAGATTCCTTAGGAAAGTATGAGAAGTGGAATGGCATGTTTGAATGGATTGATTGCTTCAAGTATCTTAGAACATGTAGAACTTACAGAGTAGAACATCTTTCAAGGTTTACATTTGTCAGTCCAAGCGTAGAGGGAGGAAAGTGGAAGTGAGGACACTACAGGGACAGAGACAGCATTAGGAAACAAGAACAACTCTGCAAATGAACCAAGAACAGGAAGAACTGTACATTAAGAGCTTCTTAAATTCTTACGTGCCAAGCTTTCTGCTAGGTGCTCTTCCCCTTCTCATGCAATCCTAATCACAGTCCTGGGAGGTATGGTGTTATCCTAATTTTATAGGTAAAGAAAAAGAAGAAAGATTTCTTGAGTCATTTGGTTATTAAACTTTATTGAATACTGAGATAAGCTTGAAAACAAGCAAGTTGGAAGTAGAAACCTCTGAATCCAACTCTGAGGTTGTCTTTGTTCACATGTAAGAAGGCAGTTCCTGTTATGTCAAAAGTCTGTTGTCTCAGCCAACAGTCATACTGTTGTAATCCAAAAAGACTGAACACACAACTTGAAGGAGTTTTTATTTACTCAGTTTTTGGAAATTTAGAGATTCAGTCAAAGTCAGGAGGGTGTGCAGAGCTTAGGACATAAGCAGCAAGAAGCAAAGAGAGAGACAGTGCAAGGCTCCACTCTCACACCAGGAAGCACTTGCTGAAAGAAGAGAACTAGAGTGGGGAGAGGAAGAACCGTTTAATCCCCATTATTATATTTAATTGAGAATTGGCAATATTATAAGGTTTTGCTGGGCATGGTGGCACACGCTTGTAATCCCAGCATTTGGGAGGCTGAGACCAGAGGATCCAGGTTTGCAGCCAGCCTCAGCTACCTAGTGAGACACTCTGCAACTTAGTGAGACCCTGTTTCAAAATAAAAAATAGGGCTGGGGGCTGTAGCTCGAAGGTAGAATGCCCCTGAGTTCAATCCCCAGTACCGTAAAAAAAAAAAAAAAAAAAAAAAAATA
>PVLC010040071.1:0-14007 GCA_004027655.1 Graphiurus murinus
CCCGACTTTTTTTTTTTTTTTTTTTTGAGTGATACCGGAGATTGAACTTGGGGGCTTCCTACCTCCGAGCTACACCTCCAGTCCATTTTTTTTATTCTTTATTTTTGAACCAGGGTCCCACTAAGTTGTGGAGGGCCTCACTAAGTAGCTAAGGCTGGCTGTGAACCCGAATCCTCCAGTCTCAGCCTCCCAAGTACTGGGATTACAAGTGTGTGCCACCACGCCCGACTTTTTTTTTTTTGAGTGATACCGGAGATTGAACTTGGGGGCTTCCTACCTCCGAGCTACACCTCCAATCCATTTTTTTATTCTTTATTTTTGAAACAGGGTCTCACTAAGTTGTGGAGGGCCTCACTAAGCTGAGGCTGGCCGCAAACCTGGATCTTCCAGTCTCAGCCTCCCAAATACTGGGTTTGCAAGTGTTCGCCACCACGCCCAACTATCTATCAGTTTTATATCTATACAGTGAAAGGTTTCCTTAGGACTTATTACAAAAGAGCTGGAGTCCTCCATTATTCCTTCTCCTACTAATAAAAAGCAACTGAGACTCTTACTTAATTCTTTTACTATTTATCTCTGTGCTGTCCATAGCATGCTTATAATGCTGCATCTCGATTTTTCAGCTTCACATCATTATTTATTGACTTCTACAACTGAGCCCTCTTACTCACCTGCTTTCACAGGTACCTACACTGTCTCCTGATCTCTCCATATGCTCCATATGACTTTGTTCAGATTATAGTCAGTGTTTTCATTACTGAGACTATATAAATACTACTCATATAGAAACAGTGAATTGTGTGTGTGTGTGTGTGTGTGTGTGTGTGTATGTATGTATGTATGTATGTATTACTGGGCATTGAGCCCAGGGTATTTTACCTCTGAGCTACATCCTCAGCCCTTTTTATTTTTTATTTAGAAACAGGATCTTGGTAAGTTGCTGAAGCTGACTTTGAACCTGTGATCCTCCTGTCTTAGCCTCCCAAGTACTGGGAATACAGGTGTGTGCCACCACACCCGGCCTTTTTTTTTTGTTTTTGGATGTGTGTGTGTGTGTGTGTGTGTGTGTGTGTGTGTGTGTGGTACTGGGGATTGAACCCAGAGACATTCTACCTTCGGGCTACACCCCCAGCCCGATTTTATTTATTCATAAACAAAGTCTTGCTAGGTTGATGAAAGTCTCACTATTTGCTGAGGCTGTCCTTGAACCTGTGATACTCCAGTGAGCCTCCCAAGTACAAGAATTACAGGCATGTGCCACCATGCATGGCTTTCTGTTTTCTGTTTTGAAACAGTTTCTTGCTGAGTTGCCAAGGCTGGTCTTGAACCTCCAATCCTCCTGTCTCAGCCTCCCAAGTACTGGGGTTATAAGCATCCACCACTACGCCCGCTGGGTGTTGGTTTTTCTAATATTCCTGTCTATATCTTTACTTTTTTTCATCTTTTGATTTTTTTACTATGCTTTAATATGTTGATCATTTATTTTTTCACTTTCATGGTACTGGGAATTGAACCTAGAGGTATCAACCTCAGCCTTTTTTTTTTTTTTAAAGCAGGGTCTCACTAAGTTGCTGAGGCTAGTCTTGAACCTGTGATTCTCCTGTCTCAACTCCCAAATGCTGGAATCACAGGTGGGTACCACCATGCCCATCTCATCTTTATATTTTAATCTTTCTAGTGAGTTTTTGTTGTACCTTTTCCATAGGTCTTTATATATTTATTTATTTACTTATTTATTTGAATTTATTTATTTTGCAGTACTGGGGATTGAACCCAGGGGCATTCCACCTCTGAGCTACACCCCTAGTCCCATTTTTTATTCTTTATTTTGAAACAGAGTCTCACTAAGTTGCAGAGGGCCTTACTAAGGAGCTGAGGCTGGCCGCGAACTCAGATCCTCTAGTCTCAGCCTCCCAAGTACTGGGATTACAAGCGTGTGCCACCACACTCAGCTTTCCATAGGTGTTTTTATTTATTTATTTTTTGGTATTGGGGATTGAACCCAGGGGCATTTTGCCTTTGAGCTACACCCCCAGCCCACTTTTATTTCTTATTTGGAAACAAAGTCTTGCTAAGTTGCTGAGTCTCCTAAGTTACTGAGGTTGACTTTGAACCTGTAATCCTCCTGTCTCAGCCTCCCAAGTACTGGGATTACAAGCATGTGCCACCATGCCTGGCTTGTTTGTTGTTGTTGTTTTTTTATTTCTTTTTATTTTTTTTTGTGGTACTGGGGATTGAACGCAGGGGCATTCTACCTCCGAGCTATACCCCCAGCCCTATTTTTTATTCTTTATTTTGAAACAGGGTCTCACTAAGTTGCGGAGTGCCTCACTAGGTAGCTGAGGCTGGCCGCGAACCCGGATATTCCGGTCTCAGCCTCCCGAATGCTGGGATTACAAGCGTGCGCCACCACGCCCAGCTCTGGTTTTATTAAAAAAAATTTTATTTTTATTTTATGGTGCTGGGGATCAAACCCTGGGCCTCAAGCATATTGAGCAAATAGTCTACCGCTGAGTTGCAGTCATTGAATTCTTTTTTATAGGGTTCTTTTTGTTTTACTCTATTCATTCACTTACTTTATGGTACTGGGGATTGAAGCCAGGGGTGTTCTGCCTCTGGGTTCGATACCAGCCTTTTTTTTTTTTTTTTTTTTTTTGGTAGTACTGGGATTGAACTCAGGGGCATTCTACCTTTGAGCTATACCCCCAGCCCTATTTTTTATTCTTTATTTTGAAACAGGGTCTCACTAAGTTGCATAGTATCTCACTAGGTAGCTGAGGCTGGCCTTGAACCTGGATCCTCCAGTCTCACCCTCCCAAATGCTGGGATTACGAGCGTGCACCACCACGCCTGGCTAGCCATTTTTTTTGTTTTGTTTTGTTTTTTGCGGTACTGGGGATTGAACTCAAGGGCATTCTACCTCCGAGCTACACCCCCAGCCCTATTTTTTTTTTTTCCAGTACTGGGGATTGAACTCAGGGGCATTCTACCTCCGAGCTATACCCCCAAGCCCTATTTTTTATTCTTTATTTTGAAACCGAGTCTCACTAAGTTGCAGAGTGCCTCACTAGGTAGCTGAGGCTGGCCTCGAACCCGGATCCTCCGGTCTCAGCCTCCCGAATGCTGGGATTACAAGCGTGTGCCACCACACCCGGCTCCTGGCTAGCCATTTTATTTTGAAACAAGGTGTTTCTAAGTTGCCACTCACTGGCCTCAAACCTGTGAATCCTCTTGTCTCAGCCTCTCAGGTATTGGGCTTATAGGCATGCCTCAGAATGCCTTGGCTCTTTTTTTACTTTGTTATACACAAACTTCTCTTTCTGAGGCTATGTGTTTTCGCTCTGCCTGTTTCCTCCTTGTTCATTTATTTGTGTTCCTGTTAGTTCATTTGGCGTGTGCCTTTCATATTAGAGGCTTTCTGTATCTGTGGGGCCTACCGAGCATGGCTTTATTGAAGAATGATCTGGCTATATTGTTGGGGAATCTTTTGAAATTAGAATCTCTATTATTTTTTATTTTTTGTGGTACTGGGGATCAAACCCAGGGGTAGTCTACCTCCAGGCTACACCTTCAGCCCGATTTTAATTTGTTTTGAAACAGGGTCTCGCTAGGTTGATGAGAGTCTCACTACTTTCTGAGGCTGTCCTCAAAGCTGTAATCCTCCTTTTTCAGCCTCCCAAGTACTGGGATTATTAGCTTGAAATTGGGATCTTTAGATCATTTTTCTTGTGCCAGTCATAGTCCCCAGGAATTTTGCCTGCCTTCCTTCCTTCCTTCCTTCCTTCCTTCCTTCCTTCCTTCCTTCCTTCCTTCCTTCCATTCTGGGTATCAACCCAAGGCCTTGTGGATGCTAAGCACATTATCTACCACTGAACTACATCCCCAGAGTCCCCCAGAAATGTGATTTCTTTCTCCTGCCTGGTGAGTCTGGCTCTCAGCTTTCCGAGAAGAAAATGGTGTTCTCAACATTCAGTTACAAATTTTCATTTAACTCTACTTTTTTTATACTTCAGGTTGAACCCAGGGGCTTTCTACCTTTGAGCTATATCTCTAGTCCTTTGTTTTTAATTTGATACGGTGTCTTGCTAAGTTGCTGAAGTTAATCCTTGAACCTGCGATCCTCCTGTTTTAGCCTCCCAAGTAATGGGATTACAGGCGTGAGCTACTGTGCCTGGCTTAACTCTACTTTTCATATGGTCCTCCCCATAAATTATGCCCCATCTCCCTTTCAGAAACTCTCCAGTCTTCTGCTGAGATGGAGTTTAGGGAGTTGCCTGGCATCTTAGGGGATGGGTATCTCAGAGGCCCAATAGCTTAAAATTACTTTCTATCAATTCCTCCTTTGCAGCCCCCTTTCACTCCATTTCTAGTCTGTGGAGTCCCCAGTTCCCGAGGATTCCACAATAGAAATCAGGTTGCTTCTTGGTTCTCTTCACAGCTGACTTGGGTCTTAGTGTTGGTGCTCTGCTAAGTCAATTATCACTCCCTACCTGCTTTCTATCTGAATTTTATCACTGTTGCTTTCTCTCCTTTTCCCATGTGTGGGGCTTCGGAAAAGAACAGTTTAATGTGCATATGCAGTGGGCCAGAGCAAAGTGAATATCCCACATGTCTCTTTCCTTTGCACCTCCCCAGAGGGATTGCTGTTCACTATCGCGTGCTTTTTCTCCTCTGCAGGTAACTGGGAGTTTTGAAACTAGGTTCACCATAGCTACCATTTACTGGCTGGCTGTATTTAGGCAACTAACTTACTGTATTATGCTGGCCCCAAGCAATTTTGAAAACTAAAGAAATAAGTTATATCCAAGTGTGTGCTTTTCTTATTTTTCAGGAAGCACTATTCATAAGATGATCCTAGACAGGAAGTACATGGGTGTGTCTAGGCGGAAATGTATCGTGTGGGGTGTGGCCTTCTTGTCGGATGGCACCGTCATAAGTGTGGACTCTGCTGGGAAAGTGCAATTCTGGGACTCAGCTACCGGGACGCTTGTCAAGAGCCATCTGGTTGCCAATGCTGATGTGCAGTCTATTGCTGTTGCTGATGTGAGTATGGTCCCAGCTTTGAGTAGTTGATGTCCATCTGAGATGCTGAGTTAGTGATACACCACACTGTTTCCTAGTCCAGATATTGTACTGGAGGGAAGTGAAGTTGGGGAAGTGCACCTGAAAATCCACAGTTTCAATTGTGTAATGATTAGAAGATATTCTCTAAACCAGGCACGGTGGCGTACACCTGTAATCTCAGTACGTGGGAGGCTGAGACAGGATGGTTGCATGTTTGAGGACAGCCTCAGCAACATGGGAGACCCTTTTTCAAAATAAATAAGTACTGGGGTGTAGCTCAGTGGAAGAAAGCCCCTGGGTTTAATCCACAGTACCACTACCAAAAAAATAAATAAATAAATAAAAAGAGAGAAAGCTGTAAAATATCAGTTAGTGCAGTGGTTTTCTTCAGGCATTCCTCTTCCCTGGTTAATCCAGTCGGCTCGAAGATGAGGCAAAGGTGGCCTAGAAGAATCTTTATACACTGCTCTTCTGCTTCCTATCAATTTTGGGACATTGGAAGATAACTTCATAGTGATTTTGAAAATTTCACTTTTTTTTTTTTCTATTTGAATAATTCTTAAACAGTTGGTGCTGAATAAGTTTGCCTGTTTCCTTTCATTAATTCAGCAAGCTTTAGGTCTTCTAGCAGTGAGTCATGACAAGTGACTTTGAGATGTATGGGCCAGAGCCTTTATTTTTTTACCTACTTAGTTTGAGTGTAATGTGCTGTCCTAATTATGGACATTTAGTTTCTAACATAGAGTTTACTCATACATCCTTTTTTGCCTATGAAATATTCTTTCCTACTCACAAATTTTTCTATAAGAACAATTCGATGTTAAAGCACTTTAAAACATTTAGATATCACAGATAATCTATAATACTAGTAGAAGTTGAACTGAGTGGGAGGAATTCCTTCTTTCTCTATTTATTTATGGCACTGGGGATTGAACCCAGAGGTACTCTACCTTCGAGCTACATCCCCAGCACTTTATTTTTATTTTGAAGCAGAGTCTCACTAGGTTGATGAGTCTCACTATTTGCTGAGCCTGTCCTCCAACCTGAAATCCTCCTGTCTCAGCCTACCAAGTTCTGGGATTACAAGTGTGTACCACCACATCCACCTTTTGAAATTACCCTTTTAAAATAATCTTTGATTCAAAGTAATTACAATTATTTTAATTATTAAGGTTAGTGCTATTTAAACTGTAAATATGAGCCAGGTGTGGTGGCACACTCCTGTAATCCCAGTACTTGGGAAGCTGAGACAGGAGGATCACAGGTTCAAGGACAGCCTCAGCAAGTAGTGAGACTCTTATCAACCTAGTGAGACCCCATTTGCAAATAAGAAATAAAATCAGGTGAGGGGTGTAGCTTGAAGGTAGAATGCTTCTAGGTTCAATCCCTATTACCACATACACACAAAAAAAACTTGTAACTATTGCACTATTGTAATCCCAGTACTTGGGAAGCTGAGATAGGATCATAAGGTAACTAACAGCCTCAGCAACTTAGTGAGGGCAACTTAGACCCTGTTTCCAGATAAAAAATAAATATAGGAGCCGGGCGTGGTAGTGTATGCTTATAATCCCAGTACTTGGGAGGCTGAGACCAGAGGATCCGGGTTCGCAGCCAGCCTCTGCTACTTAGTGAGGCCTTCTGCAACTTAGTGAGACCCTGTTTCAAAAATAAAAGAATAAAAAATAGAACTGGGGTATAGCCCAGAGATAGAATGCTCCTGGGTTCAATCCCCAATACCACAAAAAAAAAAAAAAAAAAAGAGGAAAAAGTAAAATAATGTTGTAGTGTACTAATATATTACATATCGATCGCATCTTGTTAAGTTTCAGAGGGGTCCTTGAACTGAGATCTGCCTGTCTCAGCCTCCAAAGTACTGGGATTACAGGCAGATCCAAGTACTGGGTATTGAACCCAGTGGCATTCTACTTCTGAGCTACACCCTCAGTCCTATTTTTCTTTTTTTTTTTGCTACTGGGGATGGAACCTGGGGCATTCTACCTCCGAGCTACAGCCCCAGCCCTATTTTATTTATTTATTTTGCAGTACTGAGGATTGAACTCAGGGGCATTCTACCTCTGAGCTATACCCCCAGCCCTATTTTTTATTCTTTATTTTGAAACAGGGTCTCACTAAGTTGCGGAGGGCCTCACTAGGTAGCTGAGGCTAGCCAAGAACCCGGATCCTCCAGTCTCAGCCTCCGAAATGTTAGGATTCCAAGTGTGCGCCACCACACCCCAGCTCATTTTTTAAAAATTTTGAAACAGGTTCTCAAGCCAGGTGTGCACCACCATGCCCAGTGACAGGGCCACATTCTGAGAAATGCATTGTTAGTGATTTTTATTTTTTTATTTCTTGGTACTGGGGATTGAACCCAGGGGTATTCTACTTCTAAGCTACGTCCCCAGCCCTATTTTTTTTGGTACTGGGAAGTGAGCCCAGAAGTATTCTACCTCTGAGCTGTATCCCCAGAACAATTTTTTTTTTTCCGGTACTGTTTTTTTTTTTTTTTCGGTACTGGGGATTGAACCTGGGGGAATTCTAACTCCAAGCTATACCCCAAGTCCTATTTTTAGTCTTTATTTTGAAACAGGGTCTCACTAAGTTGCGGAGGGCCTCACTAGGTAGCTGAGGCTGGCCGCAAACCCGGATCCTCTAGTCTCAGCCTCCCAAATGCTGGAATTACAAGCGTGCGCCACCATGCCCGGCTCCCAGACCAATTTTTTATTTCTTATTTGGAAACAAGGTCTTACTAGGTTGCTGAGAGCCTCTCTAAATTGCTGGCTGAGGCTGTCCTTGAACCTGGGATCCTGGCTCCCAGCCCTATTTTATTCCTTATTTTGAAATAGGGTCTTACTAAGTTGCAGAGGTCCTCATTTAAGTAGCTGAGGATGGCCTCGAACGTGCCATCCCCATCTCAGCCTCCCAAGTACTGGGATTGCAAGCATGCGCTACCATGCTGGACTTGTTAGGTGATTTTGGCATTTCATGAACATCACCGAGTATATGGATACAAACCTTTAATAGGTAAAGCCTTCCTAGCACACCTGGTGTACATAATTGTAGGTGCTATACTTTTACCCTATTGGCAATGCAGGTTTCCTTATACCAGTATAGCTTCAAACGTGTGAGTGATGTTCTGTGCCACAGTGGGTTTTTTTTGTTTGTTTGTTTTGTTTTTTGGGGTTGTTTTTTTTTTTATTGCGGAACTGGAGGTTGAGCCCGGGGGTATTCTACCTCTGATCTACACCCCCTGCCCTATTTTAAATTCTTTATTTGGAAACAGGGTCTAAGTTTCGGGGGACCTCACTAAGTAGTTGAGGCTGGCTACGAACCTGCGATCCTCCTATCTCAGCCTCCCAAGTACTGGGATTACCAGCGTGCACCACCACACCAGGCTTTCCACAGTGGTTTTTTTTTTTTTTTTACGGTACTAGAGGTTGAACTCAGGGGCGTTCTACCTCCAAGCTACACCCCCAGCCCTATTTTTTATTCTTTATTTTGAAACCGGGTCTCACTAAGATGTGGAGTGCCTCACTAGGTAGCTGAAGCTGGCCACGAACCCGGATCCACCGGTCTCAGCCTCCCGAATGCTGGGATTACAAGCGTGCGCCACCACGCCTGGCTTCCACAGTGTTTTGATGGCTGTGATGTCACTAGGTGAGAGGAATTTTGTAGCTCCTTTGTAATTTTTTTTTTTTTTTTTGCGGTGCTGGGGATTGAACTCAGGGGCATTCTACCTCCGAGCTATACCCCCCCAGCCCTATTTTTTATTCTTTATTTTGAAACCAAGTCTCACTAAGTTGCGGAGTGCCTCACTAGGTAGCTGAGGCTGGCCGCGAACCTGGATCCTCCGGTCTCAGCCTCCCGAATGCTGGGATTACAAGCGTGCGTCACCACGCCCGGCAGCTCCTTTGTAATTTTATGTGACCATCTTAAGTACAGCCAGTGGTTGCCTGAAACATACAGTGTGTACCTGTACCTAAAACCCACTAGTCACAGGTACTGATGGCTGATTTTGTCAGTAGGGGGCATGTTATCACCTATGTCTGAGCTAGTTCCTCTGGTGGAATTCTTAGTTTCCAGAGAAAAAAGACCCTTGGAACCTCCCTTCTAAGTCTGGGCACAGATTTTCCCCTAATCTGCCCCGGCAGGAAAACTCAGGGAATATTTTTCCATCTGAACCTTGCTTTATTTACATATACCTTCCTCATGATCTAATTTCTCAGCAAGAAGACAGTTTCGTGGTGGGCACGGCCGAGGGTACAGTATTCCATTTTCAGCTGGTCCCTGTGACTTCCAACAGCAGTGAGAAACAGTGGGTACGGACGAAACCATTCCAGCACCACACTCATGATGTACGTGCTGTGGCCCACAGCCCGACGGCGCTGATATCCGGAGGTGGGTCCCACTCCCAGCCAGGCTGCTGCTGTACTCTGCCTAGCTCTGGCTATTTTCATCCAGGAGCTCTTCTCATTCTATACACCTTCTCCTTTGCCTGTTGCCCCAGGAACTGATACTCACCTAGTCATCCGTCCTCTCATGGAGAAGGTAGAGGTGAAGAATTATGATGCTGCTCTCCGAAAAATCACCTTTCCCCATGTAAGTAGCATCTCCACACACACACCCTTCTGTTGCCCCTTCATCCACTCTTCCCTGTGTCCTGCAAGTCTCTAAACATAGCACATACTTCCTGCACATGTTTATACGCATTTCTTTTTTTTTTTTGCGGTACTGGGGATTGAACTCAGGGGCATTCTACCTTTGAGCTATACCCCCAGCCCTATTTTTTATTCTTTATATTGTTGTTTTTGTTTTTTTGTGGTTCTTTTTGGTACTGGGGATTGATCGGGCATTCTACCTCCGAGCCATACCCCCATAGAACATCCCTGGGTTCTATCCTCAGCACCAAGCACACACAGAAGCCTTTGTTTGTCTATGTTGCATGCATCATAGAGACCTAGTTCTTTAGCTTGGCATATTGAATGTGTGCTTTTTTCCTGTCCTTTCAAATGCTGGCAGCATCCTCACCCTACCCAGTCTAGCCATTCTGAAAGTCTCTTTTTGTTCCCTGGAATGCTCTTTTACCTTTGAGCTACCTCACATGCCATTGCCCTCCCTAGAACGTCCTGTCCTGCCTTCCTTGCCTGACTAGTCTTTACCAGTGAGCCTCCTCTGGGCTCCCATCTAGTGTCAATTCCTTAGTTATATATGTATTTGTATATGTACATATTTATGGATTCTTACACTAGGATTTTTTTTTTTTTCTTTCGTACTAGGGATGGAGCCCTGGGACATTCTACCTCTGAGCTACATCTCAGCCCCTTTTTAAATTTTTTTTTATTGAAACAAGGTTTCTCTAAGTTGATTTCTTTTTTTGAGTACTGGGAATGGAACCCAGGGGCAGTTTTTTATTTTGAAATGGTTTTGCTAGGTTGATGAGAATCTCACTGCTTGCTGAAGCTGTCCTCAAATCTGCAATTCTCCTGGCTCAGGTTTAACCTCCCAAGTACTGGGATTACAGGCATGTACCATCATTCCTGGCTAGCGCTAGGGATTTTACCCAGGGCATTCTACCTTTTTTTTTTTTGTACTGGGGATTGAACCTAGAGGCATTCTACCTCTAAGCTACTCTACCAGCCCGTTTTTATTTCATTATTTGGAAATGATCTCACTAGGTTTCTGAGAGTCTCGATACGTTTCTGAGGCTGGCTTTGAACCTTCGATCCTCTTGTCTCAGCCTCGCAAGTACCGGGATTACAAGCATTTGCCACCATGCCCACCCATTCTACCACTGAACTATATTCCTTACCCTTTTTATTTTTTATTTTGAGACAGGGTCTCACTAACTTGTTCAGGCTGACCTTGAACTCCCTGCCTTACTGTTTCAGTCTCCTGAGTAGCTTGGATTATAGAAGTGTACCACCATGCCAGACTGCAATTGCTGTTTGTAGTTCAGTGCTGTATTCTCAGATCCTAGGACAGTGCCTTGCTTGTGGTAGTAATTATGAAATGTTTACCAAGTAATTGGATTTTAGCAGTTAAAAACAAACTAAAAGATTGTTGCTGTATCTAGTATAGAGGTAGTAGATGGCCCTAGCCTATTCATAACTTTTCAATTCCTGGACACAGCGACGGCTCATTTCCTGTTCTAAAAGAAGACAGCTTCTCCTCTTCCAGTTTGCTCATCACTTGGAACTTTGGCGGCTGGGATCCACAGTTGCAACGGGTAAGGTGGAGAAGAGTTTTTCAAGAAGAAAAAATTGTAGAGAGAATGCCATTCAGAATCACAGTTGATAAGCTGCTTAGAGAAAAGGTAGATTTTTCTGGGTGTATGGGAACCTATGTTTTCCCCCCACAAAAAATAACATGAAAAGCATGCAAGTTACTCTGAGCATTGAAATCTTTTTTTTTAATTGTTGTTGTTGTGGTACTAGGGGTAGAATGCTTAGAGGCATTCTACCTCTAAGCTTCTCCCCCAGCCCTATTTTATTTTTTCATTTTGAAATAGGGTCTATATAGGTTGATGAACCTCACTACTTGCTGAGGGTGTCCTCAGACCTGTGATCCTCCTTTCTCAGCCTCCCAAGTATTGGGATTAGAGGCATGGGCCACCATGCCTGACTGGCTCATCTCTTGAGTTTAACTTCTGTGTAGTACAATGCAGAGTTAGGGTTAGGATGCCTCACTAAGTTGCTGAGGCTGGTCACAAACCTGTAATCCTCCTCTCTCAGCTTCTCAAGTACAAGCATGCACCACCACACCCAGCTTAAGACTAACTTTTTAGAAGAAAAAATGTATAAGAAATCTTCCTTTGTTTTTTTTTTTTTTTTTTTTTGCGGTACTGGGGATTGAACTCAGAGGCATTCTACCTCTGAGCTATACCCCCAGCCCTATTTTTTATTCTTTATTTTGAAACAGGGTCTCACTAAGTTGCGGAAGGCCTCACTAGGTAGCTGAGGCTGGCTGAGAACCTGGATCCTCCAGTCTCAGCCTCCCGAATGCTGGGATTACAAGCGTGCGCCACCACGCCCAGCCTTCCTTTGTTAAGAATAAGACCAAGGCATGTTTTCTTCTTTCAGGCAAGAATGGGGATACCCTTCCACTCTCTAAAAATGCAGATTATTTACTTCATCTCAAGACAAAGGTAAGGAAGGTTCCCTGTGTACTCAGGCTCTGAAACTGAACATTTTCCCATTCTAAATTTTGAGGATTACTTGGTTCACATCATAAACTGCATACATTCTATTATTCTTTGAATGAAGGACTGTGAAATCAGACCTGGGTTTTCCTGTGCTTATAAGTTGGGCATTCAGAATTGTCAGATGAATATGTACAGGATATTGTTTTTTCTTTTGATATTGTTATGAAAGCATCATGCATATTAAAAACAACAACAACAAAACCCTCAAATGGTAAAGACGGCATATAATGAAACACAAGCCTCCTTTTCACCCACCATATAACCTTCCCTGTACCATTGTCCAGAGGTAAACACTGACAACAGTTCCAGAAAAAAATTTCAACCTGTGTGTATGGATATATATCATTTTTTTGTTTTTGTTTTTGTTTTTTTGCGGTACTGGGGATTGAAACCAGGGGCATTCTACCTCCGAGCTATTCCCCCAGCCCTATTTTTTTATTCTTTATTTTGAAACCGAGTCTCACTAAGTTACAGAGTGCCTCACTAGGCAGCTGAGGCTGGCCGCGAACCCGGATCCTCCGGTCTCAGCCTCCCGAATGCTGGGATTACAAGCGTGCGCCACCACGCCCGGCTTATATCGTTTTTATGTTAATAGGAAAGTATAATATACAAGCTGTTTATATCTTCTTTTTTAAAAAAATCTTTACACAAATATTTGTGAATATAGTCTTACTGTAAAGAGTTCAAACAATGTTAGTAATTTATCTATTTTTACCACCTCTTCATTCTCCTGTCCTGAAATTATTAGTGGTTAGTTATATAGCTTCTCTTCCAGACATTCTTTTTCTTTTTGCAGTACTGGAGATTGAACCCAGGGGCATTCTACCTCTGAGCTATACCCCTAGCCCCATTTTTTATTATTTATTTTGAAACAGGGTCTCATTAAGTTGCAGAGGACCTCACTAAGTGGCTGAGGCTGGCCACAAACCTTCGATCCTCCTAAGTCTCAGTTTCCCAGGTACTGGGATTACAAGTGTGCACCACCACATCCGGCTCAGTAATTCTTTTGAGTATGTATGTGTGTAAGAGAGCTTTATGCAACCCGGCGTGGTGGTGCACGCTTGTAATCCCAGTATTTGGGAGGCTGAGACCGGAGGATCCGGGTTCACAGCCAGCCTCAGCTACCTAGTGAGGCATTCCGCAATTTAGTGAGACCCTGTTTAAAAATAAAGAATAGCCGGGCGTGGTGGCACTCGCTTGTAATCCCAGCATTCGGGAGGCTGAGACTGGAGGATCCGGGTTCGCGGCCAGCCTCAGCTACCTAGTGAGGCACTCCGCAACTTAGTGAGACTCGGTTTCAAAATAAAGAATAAAAAAAATAGGGCTGGGGGTATAGCTCGGAGGTAGAATGTCCCTGAGTTCAATCCCCAGTACCGCAAAAAAAATAAGTAAAGCTACCTAGTGAGGCACTCCGCAACTTAGTGAGACTCGGTTTCAAAATAAAGAATAAAAAATAGGGCTGGGGGTATAGCTCGGAGGTAGAATGCCCCTGAGTTCAATCCCCAGTACCGCAAAAAAAATAAATAAGTAAATAAAAAATAAAGAGTAAAAAATAGGGCTGAGGGTATAGCTCAGACGTAGAATGCCCCCGAGTTCAATCCCCAGTACTGCCAAAAAAGACAAAAAAAAGAGAGAGAGCGAGCTACATGCATATATTAAGAAATGTCTTTTGTGAATTTTTAAATTTAATGTTACATTCTACTCTTCTCCTTTATTTCATTTGCTCTTTCTTTTTTTTT
>PVLC010040072.1:0-14117 GCA_004027655.1 Graphiurus murinus
TATCTTTTATTTTGAAACAGGGTCTCACTAAGTTGTGCTAAGTTGCTGAGAATGGCCTGGAACCTGTGATCCTCCTGTATCTCCCTCCCAAGTACCAGTATTACAGGTATATGTCACCACAACCAGCTTAATCACTATTTTCAATGTTTCATGTACATTAAGAAAATCTTATAATTCAGCATTAATGCATATTTGATGTTTTCCCCCAATATCTACACAAATTCACATGTGACTCTAACTAAGATGAACGTAGGTTTCGATTATAGAAAGATATCAAAAATAAAATATACTTCAGGAAATGCACATTTTTCAATAGAATTTCTATGACTTTTATGACTTACTTTCAGTTTCCCATCTAACTGGAAGCAATCTATGTCCTAGGGAAAGCCAAGTTAACCTGTGGCTACAAGCAACATATATCTTTATTCCAAGACAATCTCTAACCAAAAGGGGAAAAAGCCTCAGAATGGCAAGAACCTCTGTTAATCATTCTCTTTAAAATCTTGAGAGGAAAGGTGAGTGTGGTCAGATGGTAGGAGATGTTTTAATTATAAATTTATAAATTTTCACAACAGGCCATCAGACTTCAAACCACAAAGGGAAGTTTTTTCATAATTAAAGTACATGAGGATTTATGATTGCTGAACTTGATCATTACAACAGATTTGGTTGTTTTGAGCTCTTAGTTTTTGCAGAACTCCAAGGATCTCAGCCACATTTTCATTGTCAGAATGGACTACAATCTACCAAAATGGAAGGAATAATAAAACCAGTTATAGTTTTAAATACCAAGGAATATCCAATACTTGCTCTAGACATTGCAATATTGATAAGCATCATTAACATCAGGAACTAGGGAATTACATATATCAAGAACCAAGCAGACTAAAGAAGGTAGTCTTGAAATATAGCCCATGGACACTTGTAATTAGAATTACCTGCTATGATTATTATATTTGAATATTCTTTGGCTTTATGACTACAAAGGGTGTTATAAAGATTACTAACATGCACCTTTAAAAAGTAATTATTGTGTTCACTTATTTTGACTTAATTATGAGAAACATTGTTTTCCAATAATGCATGGTTTCATTTATCTCATTAATTTTTAGCTCATACCTCTTGAAAAAACTCTGTATTAAGAAATGTGATCTTTATACTACTGAGAGAACCTCTTTTACTTGGGAAAAGTTCAGGGCAAAAATGATGTAAGAAGAGACTATAACAAAACAGACTTGGTGGTACCTGAGTGTAATCCCAATACTTGGAAGACTGAGACAGGATGATCACAGGTGTTTGACCAACCTCAGCAGGTTAGTGAGGCCCTCGGCAATGTAGCAAGACTCTGTTTAAAAATAAAAACATAAAAGAAGTCTGAGAGTGTAGCTCAGAGGTAGAATACACCATACACACACATAAAAAAAACCCAGTAGTGAATATAGCAGCCCACATGGTATATAGACACAGATAATGGATAAATAATTTTATAGACAGAAAATTAACCACAAGAATTGATACTGATATAAACCTTAGGTTTTGGTAAATTAATTACTATATATGAAGTGGCTGAAACAGTGCCTGGCTACAGTGCTAGCAATTATTATCACTGTACCTTTTCACTTTTATATTTTTCCATCCACTATAAACATAAAGAGTATTCTACAAATAACAACAAATGTGTAAGTGATCAAAAGCATAGTATATTCATATTATCACAAAGAAAATAAGTGAATAAATATGTTGCAAGTGGTTTCACTTCTTCCTGTTCTTTCTTAGTAATTATACAGGTAGATCTTTTCATGTAATATCTAATGAATGAAAGAAATGTGAAAACATTCCCTCCATATGGTATTGCTACAACTTCTAGGAAGAGATTTGTTCAGTAATAGCACAGATATTCTAATCTCTGCTTCCATGAGATGCCAAAATATGTCTACTGGGAACAAAACTAGGGGTAATTTGTGTAAATCATAGTATGTTAAGTGCATTATGTATTAAGTGTTTGTCTATTAGTGCTAGGAAAATGTCTTTTAAACTCCTGCATCTTGTTCTCTGCCCCTTAGCAAGACAACTGGATTACTCTAATAAAAGACTAATGGGCAACTAAATTCTGTGCCACACATCAGCAATAGGTTTTGCAATATAAATGTTATCTGGTGTTTAGTTTCCTTTAGAAGCATAGAATTTGACTGTTTCTTCCTTTGCTGGAGATTGCATAATGCAGACTGTCATTGCTACTGAAAGCAAGCACATTATCTACTATGCCTGCCATTGGACCAACATTTATGTTGTGACATTTGTCTATCAAGTGAATTTTTCAAATATTCAGAGTAATGATTCAGTCAAGCCTAAAACTCTACATAAATTACTATACCTTTAAGTCTCTACCAACACATAGTTTGTGACAGAAGATCATGAGTGCTGTACACATTTGACCCTTAGGGTAAATCAGCCTGTTCACTATCTTCTTAATACTCTTATACCTGGCCAAGGGGTGAACTTTCACTACTGCAACAAAATATTCTCTTATATCTTGAAATCATTACATATGTTTGTACAATTTAAGTATTCACCTTGTTATTTCACTGTTAGTTATATAAAAATATATGTCATATAATATGTTCTGAAATAACTATTTCATATAAATCACAAAATGCTATATAATTATTAATTTGTTTTCTGTTCAATTTTCACTTCTACTTCTTAGACAAAATAGGGTCTGTCATTCTTAACTGAAGTGCTGCCCTTAAAGAAACTGATTCATTTTCCTGATTGTTTAAGTTAGCAAACATGTAAGCTGCCTTCACCAAAAGCATTTTTTTTCTCCTATTTTTTTCTCGGTAGACATAGTTGTAACTTAATATGTCATGTATATTTTAATATATTTGTTTGATTCATGAAGTTTCAGTTAAAATTCTTAACAAAATAAATTTGCACTGAAGTGATCTAGGAAGTTGTCTTCTCCTGGTATAAGGTGAAAAATCCATTGTTCTCTATATAATCCTTTTCATAGCCGGGTGTGGTGGCGCATGCTTGTAATCCCAGCATTCAGGAGGCTGAGACCAGAGGATCCGGGTTCGCAGCCAGCCTCAGCTATCTAGTGAGGCACTCCGCAACTTAGTGAGACCTGGTTTCAAAATAAAGTAAAAAATAGGGCGAGGGGTATAGCTCGGAGGTAGAATGCCCCTGAATTCAATCCCCAGTACCGCAAAAAAAAAAAAAAAAAAAATCCTTTTCATTAAAAGAGAGATGAGAACTTGCAAGAGTTTGAGTGGATGCAATATATTTAACAACTAACAGGATTGCTATAAAATGCTTATTTCTTTGTTTTTCTATTGATTTCCCTCCCCAATCTTCCTCTGGCAATATAGATCTGATTTGGAATTGATGGGTTTCCAGAATTTCCATTTTTACTTCTCTCTAGGTCTCTCTCCTTTGAGTATATGAACAAGTCAGTATTATTTTAATCTGTTTTGCAAACACAAATAAAAATAAGTTTTAAATATAAGAAAATAAGTTTTAAAAATAAGAATTTGAATATTGGAGAAAAATAGCTAATTTGTCATATTTTAAAATTCTTCATTATTTTATTTTCACATCTCAAATAATTATCATAATAGAGACACTCCCAGTCATTTAATGAATTATGTATATGTAAGTAGTATTTCTCCTGCTCTTCCTCCCCTGTTCATGGTATTGAGGATTTAACCCATCACAGCCTTTTTTATTTTTTGAGACAAAGTCTCGCTAAGTTGTCATGCTTGACCTCAAACTTGTTTTCCTCCTGTCTCAGCCTCCCTGGTTGCTTGTAACACAGGTTGTGCCACCACACCCAATTTATTTCAATGGTCCTACTACTGCTAATCCTCAATATCTTATCTTTCAAAAACCAATACTTTTATTTTTATTGACCTATATTTAAAAATATACATAGGAGTTTGTTATTGGTAAATTTAGAGTTTCTTGTTTTATTTAATTTATTTACATAATCATATTTCCTAATGTCCATGCTTTATATAAATAAATGATGAATAAAAAATAATTGCACAATATTCATTTAGAAAAAAAAGAAAGTAGTAGAAGAAAGAAGGTGAGACTTTCATAATTGTTATAACCATTATGCTGTACTCTAAATGTTTTAATCAGAGTTGTCAAAACCTTTGGGTTTTCGCTTGTTCTTACCTCTTTTACCTTTTAAAAGCCAGCGTAGTGCTAGTTTTATCCTCTCTTCTGCCTTCTTTCTCACCTTCTCCTTTTTTCCTTTTTTCTAGTGAATGTTCATAAAACAACATCACTTTTCTTCTCAAGTATTTTTTTGATTTTCCAGCCTAGTTCTTTACTAACTACAGTAACTAAAAAAAAAACAACAGCAGCAACAAAAACAAAAACAACAACAACAAAAAACAATTTTATGGAACTTGCACCTTACTCAGAAGAAAGTATTTTACATGGTAAAGTGAAGAATTTATGTGCCAATCAAATCCCATAACAATTATTAACAATTTACTCCTAGCACTCTGGTTTAATATTTTATATTTCAAGAGATTTCTTCATTTTCTTGAGGCAATTGAGCAAAACTACTTTTTTCATGGTTGAGTCTACATCTACAATACACAAAACAATCTCTCATTTTAAATTGGACAATAGACATGCACAAATGATCAGTGCTTCTCGTGTTTGGTTTAGGGCTGTTTGAAATCCCTTGGTTTTTAATCAGTAGCTTATTAGAAGATTGAGATCCAATTCCTGTTGATGCCTTCTGCTGGAATGTTGTTTTGTTTTGACAAAACAAATGTCGGTTGAAGTTTTTTTAAACATGAGTTATATATCTGTATATTTGTTTTTAGTTCTATTTAATCTTCATTGTATTTCAATCTTCAATCTATTTTAATCTTCATTCAGAAACCATTGCAGTGTGCATCATGTTTAATTTTTTTAAACTAGAATCAGTCTCAGTGCCCAATTTTGATTTATAAAATGAACACTCTTATTCTCATAAATATAGCTTAACTGGTAAATAAAGGGTTATCAACATGACTACAAATCATTATCTCCTTTATGAGAGTATAACAAAAGAAAGCAAATAATGTCAAATCTTCTTTAAATAAGCTAATGACAAACCTGCTGGCAAGCAAAATATAAAACTCTAATAGTGTGACTCTGAGGTTAAAAGTCCCTAGGTTTAATTCCCAGTACTCGAAAGAAAAAAAATGAGTTACAATATCACCCTTTTTTATCTTCTATACAAAAATGTAATTTGTTGTAAATCATGTGTGGCATTTCTTTCTTTTGTTGCTGTCATATTTGGCTTCACTAGGTAATGGCCACTACAACTTCAAATGTGATAAGAAAGAATTCAGTCTTATCTGAAGTGCTCATTTATCAGTATGGTTTGGAAAAGCATGCATTTCTGTTTGTTTGGTTTTTTATTGATGGAATAGATCTGATGAGGAGCAAAAAGATTTTCCTTTCCTGCTATACTCTCTTGCATTATTTTTATGTTCAAAGAGAAATCATTTCAAAGTCCAGTTTTATAAAAGATCTGTTACTTTTCATGATGCAGACTTCTATTTTTTGATGTGAGGTCAATGTAGATGTACTGGGTAACATTTTCCTATTTTATCATCTTAAGGTTGTCTTTTTTTTTTTTTTCGGTACTGGGGGTTGAACTCAGGGGCATTCTACCTCCGAGCTATACCCCCTGCCCTATTTTGTATTCTTTATTTTGAAACCGAGTCTCACTAAGTTGCGGAGTGCCTCACTAGGTAGCTGAGGCTGGCTGTGAACCCGGATCCTCTGGTCTCAGCCTCCCGAATGCTGGGAATACAAGCATGCGCCACCACGCCCGGCAAGGTTGTCTTTTGAACTGTTAAAAATTGACAAATTTTAATTCATGTTCTCAAATTTTACTCGTTTGAAACCACAATAAGAATTATATGTGTAAGTAAATGTAAGACATTATGTGGATGTAATCCTAGAGATATAATTTCTAAATAAAATTCTAATTTTTAAAACAATGTGAGTGGCTCATAATTTTCATGCACTAAGCATTCAACTACTAAGTAGATAGTGATTAAGATAAACTTTTGATTGAAAATAGTTTTTATCCACCTTGCTGCTACTCTCTTGGCCAAGGTTATTGCTCAGATTGGCATTCTTTATCAAGTCTTCTCTGATCAGAACTGAAACCCCAAAGAAAGACAGTAGTCTTTCTAGGAAAAAAATCATACTTTTTAGTTTTATAATGAAAGGAAACAGCTTTATTCCTTTCTCTCATTTAATCATACTCTCCATATAAATGAAAGTACTACATCAAAAGGAGATTTACGAAGGTAAAACTGGTCACATTATTAATTTCAAACTACCTTACTTATCTACATATACATATATAGCATGTATATATATATGTGTGTGTGTGTGTGTGTGTGTGTGTGTGCATGTATGTATGCATGAGAGGTATAAAGTAAAATAAAATACTATATTTGTATGCATAGCATTCAGCTTGGATATGTTTCCAATTCCATTAAAAGAGACTTTGCTATAAACATAGATACATATGTGTCAGTCTGATAGTTTGGTTTCCATTCTTTTGGGTAGATACCTAGAAGTGGTATTGCTGGATCATATGTTAGGTTCATTCCCATTCGTCTGAGGACCCTCCATACTGTTTTTCAAAGTGGTTGCACTAATTTGCAATCCTATCAACAATGTATTAGGGTTCCCACTTCTCCACACCCTCGCCAGCATTTATTGTTGTTTGTGTTTTTTATGATTGCCATTCTGATTTGGGTTAGGTGAAATCTCAAGGTAGTTTTGATATGCAGCTCTCTGATTGCTAATGATGTAGAACATTTCCTCATACATTTATTGGCCATTTGTATTTTTTTCTTTTGTGAGGTGTGTATTTTGATCCTTTGCCTATTTTTTGATTGGGTTATTTGTTTTCTTAGCTGCACAATTCACAATTGCCAAACTATGTAAACAGCGAATATGTCCATCGACAGATGAATGGATTATAAAACTATGGGATAAGTACACAATGGAATTTTACTCAGCCATTAAAAAGAACAAAATCATGTTATTTGCGGGGAATGGATGAAACTGGAAAATATTATGTTAAGTGAGATTAGCCAGTCACAAAGAGTAAAAAAAGCTTATATTCTCCCTAATATTCAGATGCTAGGGAGAAGATGGGGCATAAGAGAGACTCCAGATGAAAAAGGAGAGACCCTTGATAAGGAAAGAAGTTGACTTAACTGATGGTGATGGGCAGGGAGAGGGGGGAGACGCCGTAATGCACATGATGTACTTTCACATATATCAAAGTCAATCACTAAACTGAACCTGAGAAGGAGGGAGTTTGAGGGAGTGGGGTGGGAATTGGGGAAGGGTTAAATGAGAAATGCCTTTATCAGCTTGTACCTAACAAAGATATATGATTACAATGGAACAATTAATAAAAAAAAAATTAAAAAAAGAGATTTTGCATAAATTATGTTTCTTTTGTTACAGATGAAAATTGGAAACTTGCTATTTTGAACAGTAAAATGTGTTCTGTGTTTATTTCAGTTGCAATAGGCTTAAAATGACCATCTGTTGAAATTTCATAGAATTGTTGAATCTCCATATATGGATGCATATGAGAGACTACCTAATCCAATTTTCTAAGTTATACATGTGTTCTATCTTTAATGCATTACTGCTCGATATCTTTCATGCATTTTCTTCAGTGTTGGAAAATCACTGTTTCTTAAGTCCGCTCACCTCATTTTCTGAGATTCAAAATTTGACTTCTCCTAGCTTTTATGTATTGATTTTAGTTTTGTCCTACAGGGTTGCCTGTATCAAGTTTAATAATTCCTCCACATGACAGCACTTGTAGTGTTTAAGGCTAGTTCATCATCTCTATATTAAGGCAGGATAAACAAGCGGCTGTCTTTCAGCTGTTTCTCCCGTCATCTCTCCTGGGTTGCTCTATTTCTCACTATTATGGGCCCTTTCTTTTGAACAGACTCTAACTTTCTTTTTTTTTTTTTTTAGTACTGGAGATTGAACCCAGAGTCATTCTAACTCCGAGTTACACCCCAAACCCTATTTAACCCTATATATTTTTTATTTTGAAATCAGATCTCACTAAGTTGCAGAGGGCATCACTAAGTAACTGAGGCTGGCTGCAAATCTGCAAGCCTCCTATCTCAGTCTCCCAAGTACTGGCATTAAAAGTGTGCACCACCATGCCCGACTAGCTTTCTTAAATAACAAGGTGGACACCAACAATATAACTACATCAAACTCCTGACACACTTAGATTCCTATTTTAAAAGATATGCATATGACAGAATAGGGATTTATGGATTTTTAATATATACTTTTATTGGTGAGTTGTAATTATACATCATAGTGAGGGTTAGAGTGATAGAAATGTACATGCACATAGCTCTTGGTGTGTTCACCTCTAGATCTCTCGCCACTCCCCCCACCTCTCAAACATGTTAGTGAGATTGATAGATACCTTCATATATGGACATAGCATACATACTTAGAATACATTGGTTATATTAACACTTTTATGAAAATTAATTATGTAGGTCCATTTTATTTTGTGATAAATATGCATTTCATAAAATCCTTTCCAGCTAATTTTATAGCATCAAGTACATTTGCTACTATCTATTCCCAGAAATTTCTATGATTTCTTTTTCTTTTTTTCTTTTTATGTTATCAGGCTTTATCTTAGCTTTTAAAATAAAAGGTACTAATATAGTTTACAAATTATAGAAATTAAACAGTAAAGATGGTGATTTCAGACATAGTAGAGAGACAGAATTCTCAGTGGTAAAATATTCTTGAGAAGAATCAGTGGATGGGGTTAAAAATACATAAGGAATTAGTAATATTGGAAAGAAAGAAGTATAAATTGTGTGTAAGCATATTTTCCTTTAGTGTGTTAGCTTTCAATACCTGTGACTAAGTACCTGAGAAATCAACTTAAATGAGGAACGACAGATTTGGGCTCATATTTTCGGAGGTTTCAGTGCATGATCACTTGGTTCCATCATTTTGGGCCTTCGGTGAGTCAGAACATGACAGGGAGCCTGTGGTGGAGTCCTGCTGCCCACCTTATTGTGGCTGGGAAGCAAAGACTCTGGAGATGAGAGGAGGCAAAATAACCTTCAAAGACACAACTCCAGTGACCTATGTCCTTCAACTGTGCCCTATGTTCTTAGTGTTCCCCTCACCTTTCAATAGTACCAGCGGTTGCATATAAGCTTTTAACATGTGATCCTTTGGGGGACCTACAGATCCAGATTGTAGGTTGGAAGAAAGTCAATGAAGTATGAATTTTATTAATCTTTATTTCTTCTCTGGGTGGGAAACATTACAATTGTAGAGACTAAGAATAGAGTGATTGACAGATCTTTAGAGGATATTTAGGTAGAAGTTGCATAAACTGTATATTGTATACACATTATTATATATACATTGTATTGTATATGTATACACAGATTGCTAGCTACTGAATCTAGGGGCATCTTACCTCTAAGTCAAACCTCCAGCCACATTGTATTTTTTTTTTTTTTTGTGGTACTGGGGATTGAACTCAGGGGCATTCTACCTCTGAGCTACACCCCCAGCCCTATTTTTTTGTTCTTTTTTTTTGTGGTACTGGGGATTGAACTTAGGGGCATTCTACCTCCAAGCTATACCCCCAGACCTATTTTTTATTCTTTATTTTGAAACTGAGTCTCACTAAGTTGAAGAGTGCCTCACTAGGTAGCTGAGGCTGGCTGCGAACCCGGATCCTCCGGTCTCAGCCTCCCGAATGCTGGGATTACAAGCGTGCGTCACCACACCCGGCTGTATTTTTTTTTTTTTTCAAATGGGATCTTGCTAAGCTGTTGCAGCCCTGGCTAAATTGTTGAGGCTGGCTTCAAATCTGTAATCCTCCTATCTCAACCTCCCGTGTACTGGGATTATAAGCAGGTGCCACCATACATGACTGAAAAATACGTTAACTATGGTTATTTTGGGGGGGTATTAAAGAAGGAAAGAGATCCAAGCAATGGAGATGGCTACTCTACATACTATAATATACTGTACTACTTTTTATTATGTTGCTGTTAGAGATAGGCAGCTAGAAGAGCTTCTAGAAGAAAAGGGAACATTTGGATACTCCTAGATGATGTTGCATTGAGCAAGTAGCAAATAATTATCACTTTTCCTGGTACATGCCCAAAGAAGGTAAAAATTGAATCAAAGTAGTAATTATAAGAATGTAGTCATTTCCATCTCTCTCAGATTTTTCTCTTGTTAAGTGACATGAATTATAGATATGAGATTTCACAGAATGGATGGGGTACTTTCCCGAAAATATGACTATAATCCAAAATACACAGTTATTTTGTGGAGAACAAGGTGATCTGTTTCCTGTTGATGAAATGGAGGGGTGAGAGCTAACATAATCAACCATTCTTAAATCCAAAATATTTATTATTATATTAAGATATGCTATATTTCTCAGAATTCAATTTTTTTACAAAGAGCGAAAATAACTCCAGATAGTAATCCAAAGTTGCAAAATGCATTCAACAATTAGAGTAAAAGTTGCACAATATAAATTTAGTTGCATAGATCACTTTGAGCCAATCAGTACATGATGCCACAGGACATGGACTAATTTGGGAAAAGTCCCTGCAGATTCCTGTCTATGATGATGAAGTAATTAATTCAATTTATAAGATATATGCCACACAGAAAACTACATAATTAGGTGTGGGGATTGTCTACTCTTTGTTTTGAATGTGGGGAGGGAGAATGATTTAAGACTGCTCATACAAAGTAGTTTTCTTCTCCTAAATTTGCATTCTGTCCAAGATCATTTATATCACCAAGCTGAAATGATTTTACATAAATGAAGCACTTACATGGTTATTAATGATCATACTCCCACTGCCTGCCTCAGTGCTATGTGGATGTGAGTGGGGTGCTGCCTGGTGTTAACTCAATGTCAGAGAAATCTCTAACCAAGGGGTGAAGTGGGTAACCTCTAAGGTTCACTCCCACTATAATAACACTTTATGGCTCTATAAATCAGTTCTTGAATGATACTGCCTAAATCCCCTGTAACAAGAGGAAAAGAGGAGAAACATCTTGGTGACTTGCTTAGGAGAATATGCAGTGACATGCACCAATAAATCTATTACTTCTTATCTCCATAGGCCCAGGTATACTGGACATACCATATGCATCCTTGCCTTGCATTGTGTTTTTTTAATACATATAAAATTTTCGGCAAAACTATAGTGTCATGTGAGGAATCCAATTCAATTTGTTTTTATTTAATTCAGTACCTTACATACATTGAGAATGCAATCCTATTTGTTTTATTTTTCCAAATTAATAAATAAGTATAAAAACTACTATCTTAATAAACATCTGGGTCTGTTATTCTTAAATTACCCCAATACCTGCAATCAGTAGTAGTAAATAAAACTATTCCTACTGACAGGCTAAGGAAACCCTTCCCTTCTACAGATCCCCTTTAGCTATTCATCAACACTTCTGATTGATGGGTTCTACTTTCTACAGAAGGTTGAGTTAGTTTTCATCAATTTTTGCCAAGTTGCCTAAGTTTACACATCTCTCTAAAGAATTCCCAGGCTAGATGGCCATTCTCTCTCATGCCTTTGGAACTGAATTTATTTGCAGAAAACTGAGATGAATGGGTTAGAAGATTACTTTGCTTCTTTCCTCTCATCTTTACTATTGCTGCCAAAAGAATTTTCTTGATGTATTTATAGACACATCAAAACCTTCTTAATGACTGCAATGGCTTCAATATGTTTCTAAATTCAAATTAAGTGTCTGAACATTAGTGACTCTGTTTCTGGAGCTAGATATAGCTAAACAATCCTATCACCTTTCTAAAAGTCACTTTCATTGGAGGCAATCTATAGTGCATGAATATTTTAAAAAATGAAAATTCCCATTACAAAGTCTGACCATTCACTTAAGTGGTCATTCTTTAAGCAACTGTTTAGGGCATACTAGGTACCAGTACTCTGTTAGAACTGCAGCTACTGTTTTGAATAAAATATTTTCTATCTCCATAGACATGCCATTATGTTCGTAAAAAAAGTATCTATTAAAACATTTTAAAGGCTCTTGGCCTGGATGATCTCCTCTCACCTGTCTTCTGCCTCGAATCTCTTACTTTTCTAAATAAAACTCCTGCCTTTGTCCCTGACTGGCAGATGTTGAAATTCTTTTCAATACGGAGGCCAATGACCCACAGAAGGTATCATGCTGTCCCACAACATAAACCAGCCTTGGCAACTTAATGAGGCTTTCAACAATTTAACGAAACCCTATTTCCAAATAAAAAATAAAAGAGGTCTGGGGGTGTAGCCTGGAGGCAGAAGGCCCCTGGATTCCACCCCCAGTACCACACACACACACACACACACACACACACACACACACACACACAAATAAAACATTTTAAAGTATATTTCAAATGTTTTGAAATAAAGAATGAGATGCTGATGCATTTTTTTTCTTTTTTGTGGTACTGGGGATTGAACCCAGGGGCATTCTACCTCCGAAATATACCCCCAGCCCTATTTTTTTTATTCTTTATTTTGAATCAGGGTCTCGCTAAGTTGCAAGGACCTCACTAGGTAGCTGAGGCTGGCCAGGAACCCGGATCCTCCAGTCTCAGCCTCCCAAATGCTGGGATTACAAGTGTGTGCCACCACACCTGGTTGCTGATGCATCTTAAAAGAGGATGGTTTGGAGTCATATTAAATGATTCCATCAGAATGTTAGAAAACACTTTAGGCATCAGTAGCATTGGGCCATATTGGAATCTTAAAATAAAAGTGTGAATTATTTTAAAGAGAGCATTCATTTTTGTAATTTTTTTCATCAAGAATATTTCTGGTAAGCAGAAGACTTTTTTTTTGCGGTACTGGGGGTTGAACTCCGGGGCATTCTACCTCCGAGCTATACCCCCAGCCCTATTTTTTATTCCTTATTTTGAAACCGGGTCTCACTAAGTTGCGGAGTGCCTCACTTAGGTAGCTGAGGCTGGCCGCAAACCCGGATCCTCTGGTTTCAGCCTCCCGAATGCTGGGATTACAAGCATGCGCCACCACGCCCGGCTAGCAGAAGACTTTAAAAAAAAAAAAACTGATTTGGTTGGTAAAGGTTTTAATATTGCCCAACATAATGCTGTGGTAGCATTAAAAAAAATATTTGTGAACTCTTTGTTTCTTAGGGGCTTGTACATCTCTCTGCTATGGACATATATAAAATTAATTGTAATTATACTCAGCTCAACTGCTACAGTTATGTCTAGGCAGTGGCTTGGGTTTTTATCGAGCAACAACTTAGACATGTGACTGTAATATGCTGCAACTGTGTGTACTGAAAATATGTGAAAATGGTTGAATGTCGACTGTGTATATATGTATGTAAAATTTTCTGTTTCTGTGAGATGCTGCTGTCGTCACTTAACATGAAATATGTTCTAGTGGATTCTAATCCTAGTGGCCAGTTCTATGATACTGTATGTATTGTACAGCTGATGGCAGGAGTAAGACTGTTTAGTGACTATTTGTTAAATTTTATTGTTGTGGCCAGAGATAATTTCAGAATAAAATTTTAATGTCCTACCCTAAAAAAAAAGAAGAAGATTTAAAGTGGCTGGGAGACATATGATCTACAGGTATATGATAATGCAGTTTCATCAAAATTATTATAACTTAAATATTGCAACTGTTGGATAAATTTCAGCGTAAGGAATTTAACTGCTTTCATATATAGTTTTTAAAAAATTCTGTATATTTTTCCTATATTTGGTGTCATTTAAATAAGTAAAATAAATAAAAATAGCTTCTGGTGAAATTCCAAGTGGAATATGTATACTACACAATTTCAAAAGAATGTTCTGAATATTACTTTAGTTATTAGTGACTGATACACCACAATTATTTTGTAAGTAATTTAGTTCATTTAGGGTTACTTGGTTCTTGGGCATATATTACTAGTGTACTATATGTGAACTTGACAATTTCAATTTCATGTCAATAGGTTTTTGGTGCTTTTGTTGGTGA
>PVLC010040073.1:0-13871 GCA_004027655.1 Graphiurus murinus
ACACAGATACCCTGACTCATTGGCATTCTCTTCAGAAACAAAAGCATGACAGCTTAGGAGTCTCCCGGAACAGGGCCGTCCTGAGGGGCTGGGAAGGGCGGCCGCGGCTCCCCTACGCCCCTCACTTCTGCGCTGCAGGGACGAGGGCGTCGGACTCTGCTCAGAGGCAAGCGGGGGCCTCTCTTGGCCAGCCTCACCTGCGTGCCTTCGCACCTCTCGGTCCCTGCAGGCAAGGACAGGGACCGCTGCTCCTCCGCTGTGGTCCTGCCGAGCCGATGAGTGGCGAGGCACTCGTGTTGGAGGCCACGGGCCAGGCCTGCTCCCCGAGCCCCCAGGCTGCTGTCTCCCCTGCCCCAGGGCCTCCCTCCCTCCCTCTTTTGGCTCAGCCTTCCCTGGCTGTAGGTGGAGATGGAGGATGTCCGCTCCCTGCCTAGCTGGGCTCCTCCACTGCGCCGCTGGTTCCCCTTCTGAAAGGCGTGTCTGCTCCCCTGGTCTTCCTCACTCAGGCACTGTCGTCTCTGCGTCAAGAGCTGTGGCCAGGCGACTTCGGGAGAGGCCCTTCTTTGCAGAGGTGTCCTAGGTAGAGGCTGGGCTGCGGCTCCCCTGCCTCCCCCACCTTCTCTCGTCTTTTTATGTGAAAACAGAACATCCGGGTTCTTTCAGTGTCTTTACCCAGCAGTGAATGGTTAAAACAGCACTTCATCTTACAGCTGAAGCCAGTAGATACCACCCACTTAACTGCAGAGCTGCGTTAGTGAATCCTGCGGAATGAGACTCACTTCCTATTTCCAAGGTGCCTGGAGGACCAGGATGTCTTCTGGCCTTTGACTTGGTGGGGAAGCTGGAAACAGGGTTGGTTGGTACCGCCCTGAGGGCCCTGGTGGCTGCTTCTCCTGGCACTTTGTCTTGAGCCCAAAACACCTCTGTCTTCCTGCGCTTCATTGATCTGTGCTTGCTCTTTGCTTTGGAGCCTTTAAGGAATTTGGTTGCTACTCAGAAAATGCCGTCTTTCCTCCTGAAGCCAACTTCAGCACTTGTGAATTAGTAAGCTTTCTTAGTGACTATAAAAATAAGTTGAACCTTCCCAGTTTCAGTCATCGGAAGCACAAGGGACTTCTGGACTATTACTGGTTCCGCTCTTCCAGTGGTGGTGCCAAGGAAATGATATATTGCATGGGTGTTGAGGACGCTTTTGGCCCCGGCTGGAGCAGCCATAGGAAGGTAGGAGCATGTTGGGCGGGCAGGAGCAGCCACAGGAGGGTAGGAGCATGGCGGGCAGGCAGGGGCCGCCCTGGGTGCAGTGCAGCTAGCCTCTTGTCAGGTCAGGCCTAGGGGCCCATCTTCCCATCGTCTCCAGAGCTCCGTTAGTTTGGAGTTTTGAAGGTCGCCGTGGTGTTAAAGTTCTCACTGATGACTTGCTTTCTAGTAAAGCCGTGGCCTGGCTTCCTGGTTTCAGTGACTTAGTCTGAACCAGAATGTGAAGCTCCGTTCCGAAGGCTTGCCTGGCACCAGCCTGAGTGTGAGTCCGCGTTCTGTCACTGTGACACGGTGCCTGGGGTCACCAACCTGAAGGAGGGGAGAGTCACTGGGGCTCAGGTGTCTCAAGTTTCAGCCCTGTTCGCTTGGTCCTGCTGCTTGGGCTTTGCAGAGCCGTGCATCTTGGAGGAGCGTGGAGTGGAAGAGCGAGCCCACCTCACGGTGACCAGGATGCAGAGAGAGACGGGTTCAAGCTCCCCTGCAGGCGCACACCCTGGAGCCCGACGTCCTCTGCTGGCCCACCTCCCGGTAGCCACGGGTCAGAGCCAAGCCTTTACACGCAGCCTCTGAGGGACATTGGAGTCCACACTGTAGCAGTCTGCGGGTGTCAGGCCTCCCTGGAGGTGGCGGCTCCTCTGTCACCTGTGTTTGGGAAGTACTGGTCGGGGCTTTGGACTGCCCAGCCTGCATTCCCTGCGCTGCCGGGGGGAGCCGGCCCACGTACCCCCAGGGCCTCCCTTGACGTGAGATGTGGGGTTTGTTAAGGAAAGGGGCACACATGCCTCGTCCTTGAGCCGTGAGTGTGTGTCCTCAGTGAGGCCTGGGCATTTTCTAGGACAGTAAAACCTGATGGGAACAGTCGAGAAGGAACCTGGAAGTACTCATGCCGAAAGAACAGAGGGCGCTGCTCACAGAGCCGGCGGCCTCCGCGAAGCCGGCCTCCAGGTGCAGCCTGATGATCCCTGCGTGGGAGCGAGTGTGGGAGCCCATTCTGTGCTCCCACTGAAATGACGTCAAGTACGTGACAGTTGCATTCTGCTACCTACTCCAGTCTCAAAGGGCACCTACGGGGAGGGGAGGGGAGGGGCACCGGGAAGGAAGGGCTCCAAGAGTTGTGTGCATGTGTGTTCCTGTGTAATTACAATGCACCAAATAAAAGTTAAAAAAAATCAATTTAAAATATTTATTCATTCATTTGTTTTTGTGGTAGTGGGGATTGAACCCAGGGGCACTTGGCCTATGAGCTACACTCCCAGCTCATGTTTCTTTTTGAAACAGGGTCTCACTAGGTTGCTGAGAGCCTCACTGTCTTGGTGAGGCTGTCCTCGAACTTGTGATCCTCCTGTCTCAGTACTGGGATTACAGGCACGCACCACCACGCCTGGCTAATTTGGAATATCTTTGACAAAAACATTGACAGTATTTTTCCAGGAGCTTTGTTTCAGTGCAGGGATGATGGAGAAGCTGCTCACGCTGAAGTGCCCTAGAGTGCCTAGAGCCGGGTCAGCGCCGGCGAGCGAGCTGCGTCTCCTCTGGGGCGGCGCTGACGTGGAAGCCGAGGTCGGCCTCAGCAACCTCAGACGCTTACAGAGATGACGGCGGGGCAGGAGCAGAATGTTGTGTGTCTTGGATCTTTATGCTTCCTTCCAGGGGATCCTGAATGGGACAGAGGAAGAAAATAACATTCCAGTGAACGTGCTTAAAAACAAGGAACTCGAGAGGTGAAAGGGACGGGCCTCAGAGGTCAAACAGGAGTGTTCTACCTCTGGGCTCCACCCCCAGTCCTGCTTCACTTTTTATTTTGAAACAGGTCTCGCTAGGTTGATGAGAGTCTCACTCCTTGCTGAGGCTGGTCTCAGACCTGCGACCCTCCCGTCTCAGCCTCCCAAGTTCTGGGTTCACAAGCATGCACCACCACGCCTGGCTTGATTGGACCTTCTATTAGCATTTGATTGTAGCTTGAATTAATGTATGCTGTGCACTGGATGGGGAGGGCCTGTGGTCAGGTCCTGCTTCCCTCTGCAGCCACGACCTGGGGAGGAGTACCTCCCTCCCTCCCTGCCCAGGGCTGCGGTGAGACTTGGGAGTCCGGAGCCTGCAAGCCGTGGCCTGGTTACGCACGAGGGGATTCGTACCCAGGGCGCTCTCGGCAGGTGAGGCCAGTGGGCAGCCAGAGGCGTTGGGCTTGATGGACTCCTCCTCTCTAGCCCTCTCTCGTGAGTTGGAAACATTAGGAGAAACTTGATCCTCCAAACTGTACACCAGCTGCAGGAGTCCTCGCTGACACCCCGCCCTGGAGGGGCATAAAGCTGTGAACAGGCAGAGGGAGGGCGTCCCAGCAGATCCCGGGAGTCACACACGCTCCGCCTCAAGTCTGGTTCCTGCAGGGGTCCACAGAGGCGCACTCCACTGAAGGGGGGCGTCTAGGAGAGCTATTTTCAGTGTTTTTACACAGGCAGCCATGTTTTGAAATCATTTTTTATTTCATTTAAAGGAAGAGTCAGCCACCTGGGATTCTTCAACTCCCTGTCACGTCCGGGGAGGCCGTCGCCACATCCTGCCCCTTGGCCTTGTGGTCACCTGCTCTTTGGGGAAGGGTGGCCACTGGCCACAGGCAGGGCAGGGGTTGTCGGGGTTCAGCCGAGGTCACGCTTCTGTGGTTGTCTCTGCAGCTGTGTCTGGATCTGTGGGTAATTATAGGTCGCTCTTAGTTTCATAGTAGTTTAGGAGCTCTAAACAAAGAATCTGTTTCTAATTCTGTAACATAACATTTTTAATCCTGTAACATTTTAATTCTGTGACATTTTTAATCACATAAAAAGCCTCAGTTAACACTGGGACCTCCTCGGCTTTTCTTCACAGTTTAAGGAACACCTTCAGTCGGGTGTAGGGGTCTCCTTTGGCCTCTCGAAGTTGCTGACCAGCTCGGCCTCCCTGAGGCGCTGGCCGCCGGGCTCATGGGTCTGACCGCCTGGGCACTCCAGCACAGATGCCTGCCTTGAGCCCTGCGACCGAGCCGAGGGGGCTGCAGGGTGCCGTGCCTCCACTCGGGGCGGGTCATTGACAGGCGCCACAGAGAAGCAGCCGGGGCGAGCCAGTCAGGACACAGAGGCTCACTAGGAACGTGAGGGTGCACGCAGCCTGGGGGTGAGAGACACTCACGGCGTGCCGGGCTCCCCTCTGAAGGAAGCCCGGGGGCGAGCACGGGAGGCGGCTGGGACGGCGGCAGTCTGGTGGTCACAGGATGGTTTGTGGCGTCTGTCTGAAGATCCTTAGGCTGACGGGGCCCCCACTGTTTGATCAGTAGGTAACGCTGGAAAGTAACCTATAAGTTTCTTAAAATATCCTCTCTCTCTTTGCTCAATCTATTTATTATGTAGGCTAATTAACAGGCACAAGGTAATTTTCATAAGTGGGTGAATTTATAGTAACTCTAAGGTTTATAGATTTCCCAGAAGTTTGGGAGTGACAGACTTGGGAGAGAAAACTGGTTTGGGGAGGGAAGGTCTGAGGAGCAGTAGCACAAGGCTTTCAGAGTAAAGGCGTATTTCTTTGGCCTTCCCTCTGTCTCTTTTCTACCTTTTATTTCTTTTCTGTCCTACCTCGTGTGGACCAGAGTAGCTCTAGTTTTCTAAGTCAGCCCCGAATCATCATGACAGAAGAGCCTTTCTGCCTGAGGTCATCTGAGTTGGGTTTCTCCACTTTGCAGCAGGGAGTCCTGGCTGTTACACATCTGTGCCTTCTCCTCAGGGGACGTGTACTAAGATGCCTGAAACCACGGGTAGCACAGAACCTGAGTGTACTGTGCTGCTTCCCAGATGTGCATACCTGTGATAAAGTTTATAAGCTAAGCACAGAGATTAACAACAAAAGCCTACACTAAAAGTAGAACACTTACTGTACTGTAATAAGCAGAACAGTTACAATGGTGCACCAGGCTCCATGCAGTAGGTCTCAGTGGAGGCAGCTGCTCAGTAGCTGACGGGTGGGTGGTATATACAGGGCGGATACACTGCACCAGGGGAGACACATTCCCTGGACAGGTTGGAGAGGGCCATGTTACTCGGAATGGTATGCAGTTTAAAACTTAGGAATTATTTATTTCTGGAACTTTGTTTAATATTTTCAGACCGTGGTTGACTGTGGGAAATTGAATCCTCAGAAACTACAGCTGCACATAAGGGGTTACTGCAAGGTAGAAAGAGTTCACATACCCTGTCCTCCATGGGGCCTCACTGGAGCGAGGTCAAGGGGTGCAAGAGCAGTAATGTCGAGACGAGGCATTGGAGCCCAAGATAGTGCCCCCTCGTACGCCGATAGCACACCGGGGTCCCGTGGAGGCTTGAGCGGCGGTGGCCAAGCTTAAGGGAGGAGGAGAGAGGGAGGCTGGGGCGGCGGCCACCCTGGTGCGAGAGGTCGCCCGGCTTCCCGTGGCCTCTGGGTGCGGGAGATAGAGGTATCTCCCCCACCCTTGGGATTGCGTGGGGGAAGGGACAGAGCGAGCTGCCCTGGGCAGAGCGGGCACCCAGCCTGCTCCTGGAGTTGGGAGCGCGGCCCACGCCCCGCCAGTTCTGGCCACGTCTCCTAGGGCAGGCTTGAGTCTTGCCAGGGGGCATCTGGGTGTGTGACTGACGATACCTTCTTCAGTGGCTGGTGGGGCCTCTGGGGACGGCCACTCAGAGTGAGTGGGCACGCCGGCCGCAGGGAAGCCAGAGTCGTCCTCTGGAGCTGAGTGTCTTCCCTGATGTGGGAGTCCATAAACACAATGGCTGCCTCAGTCCTTTCATAAACCTATTTGGAAGTCTGTGAGGCGCGCTTTCAGCTGCGTGAGTGAGGGTTTCAAGTGGCTGAGTCCACAGGCTTGTCGACAGTTGTCAGATGGAACAGCGCCGGCACTGTGGCCATTGTCTCCCGGCCTAGATAGGCAGCCCCGAGGGTGGACAGTCCAGCTCACAGCTCCCATTGTCTCTGCTGCTGGGACTGGAAACTTACAAAGGCCAAGTGTAGCCCACCCGTGAGGGGAGCCCTTGGGCCGACCACCCCAAAGACCCCCGCTGCTGCTCGCACGAGGACCAGGGGCGGCGTCGCATTGGATTTGGCTAGACGTGGCGAATCCTCTGGGGCCGAGTTCAGGCCGCAGCCCCTGAGCCTGCAGGTGTGCGATTGTTTCTGGACTGGTCAGCTACAGTGTTGAGTGCACCAGCGAGCATGCTGGCTCATTAAATGGGTCGTTGTGACGTATGCGTTGCCACTTGCCACCGGCAGGGACCAGCGCTGGGGAGAGTACGCGGCTGGGTGTTCCCCAGAGAGCGCGGCGCAGAGGCCCTGCAGGGCCGTCTGTGCCTGGGGCTGAGGCCAGATGCAGGCTGCTGGCACTCTCCGGGTTTCCTGTGCTTGGGTTGCTGAGACTCCTGTGTCCCTGCTTTTCAGGTTACACCGACGTCCTGCAGTGTGGGCCAGTTCTTTGAAGCAGAGCTTTCTTATCAGACTCCACACAGGCACCGGGAGCAGCTCGAGGGCCGTGCTGGCTGTGCCGTGCCAGGCCTGCACCAGGGCCACTGGGGCCGTTCCCCCCGCACCCATCCCGGCTCGTTCAGTCCAGGGCGTCACCAGCCAGAGTCCACCCCCTCGGTGCCCACTGCCAGCTGTCAGCCAGTTTATGGACTTTGGCCCAGGCTCGCGTCAGTTTCTTATTGGCTGGGCTTCGAGGATTGGTGGCCCCCGGGGCTGTGAGGCCCCATGGAAATAGAGGCTGCTCTGAACACCTGAGGTAGCGCCGTGCTCATCTTCCCTCCCCGGTTGGATGAGCAGGTCTAGGCTACTCAGCCAGCCTGCCTTGACGTTAGGGCCGTCCCGCACCTTCGAGTGAGCCCAGGGGACCTGGGGTGGAGGAGCCATGGGCCATGTGTTCTGGGTGCCCGAGCCTGACCTGCAGTTAGGAGGAGTGATACTGTGAAATACAAAGTGGGTCTTCTCTGATTCCTGAGAAGTAGCTCCTAGAACCCTTGGAATAGCTGGGGTTCCTAGATAGCCTCAGGGTGGGGCTGGTACCAGAGCAGCCGGCCATGTGATCAGAGGGTCAGAACTGCTCGGTCAGACCGATGGCTGATGAGCTGATCAGTTATGCCTACTTAAGCCGGGCGTGGTGGCGCATGCTTGTAATCCCAGCATTTGGGAGGCTGAGACCAGAGGATCCGGGTTCTCGGCCAGCCTCAGCTACCTAGTGACCTAGTGAAGCACTCCGCAACTTAGTGAGACCCTGTTTCAAAAAAACAGAATAAAAAACAGGGCTGGGGGTATAGCTCGGAGACAGAATGCCTTTGAGCTCAATCCCCAGTACTGAAAAAAAAATCATGCCTACTTAATGAAGTTTCTATGAAAACCCCAAAGGACTGAATAAGGGGGGCTTTCGGCGGGCTGGAACCAGGAAGCTCCTGGAGGATGGCTGTGCCGTCTCCCCCTCCCGCGGGCCGTGTCCCATGCGCTCCCCCTTCCATGCGCCGGGTCCTGCGAGCTCTTCCCTCCGGCCGTTCATCTGTGTCTTCTCTGATAGACTTTAATCATAAATCAGTAAAGGCAAGCCAAGTTTCCCTGAGTTCTGTGAGCCACTGTAGCAAATTAATTGAACCCAAGGAGGGCCGGTGACAACCTGTGCTAGTGATTGGCATCTGAAGGGGGGGACGATCGTGTGGCACCATGTCCTGAGGGGTCTGACACGATTTCCAGATAGTGTCAGGATCAAATCGAGTTAGGAGACACTCAGGCGGCGGGCGCCCCTTGGAGAGTTAGAAGACACTCAGGCGGCGGGCGCCCCTTGGAGACTCCGCTACACAATTCGCTGCTTGGTACGTGGGGAAATACCTCCGTACGTAGAGACCTGTTGTGCGTGGTGAGAGGCTAGAGGAGAAGCCGGGTTTGTTTTTCCTGTTTGAGCCTTCTGTCCTGGGGTTTTTACTCCTCGGCGCTCCTCCTGTTCCCGGGTCTCTTCACACTCCCCCCACCGTATCTCCTGAGCGTGCCATACGCCATCCGGAGGCCGGCACCGTCTCTCTCAAGCACTGTGCAGTAAATACCGACTGCTGGTTGAAATGTTTATTTTCATTAGAGCCATTTATTGAGCGCCTGTATGTGCCAGACTTTAGCTGGGGTAACTAACACCCTCCCTTCCCGAGACCCCAGCTGCTTCCTGAACAAAGGCTCGTTTCTCGCTCAGCTTTGACGTCACTTGTGGTGGCTCTGCTTGCACAGTCCCAAGGACCTAGTTTCCTTCCATCTGGACACTGAGTTAACCTGGGCTGGGATCATCCGGGCTGTGCGCTGCCTCTTGCCTGGAGTCTCGGAGCCCCCGTGCCTATGCCCGAGCCCGAGCCCGAGAAGGGGAGGAAGAACCAGGCACGGTGAGCTCAGCCCCCCCCCCCCCCGGCCTGGCTGCTCGGCAGGTGTGCCCTAGCTGTCCCAGCGCGGGGCTAGGCTTGAGCGAGGCACCTGTGAGGATTTGAAAGCAGCAAGGGTTAATTCTGGCACTCAAGAGGCACAAGGTGCCCAGGTGTCACTCCTCACCGACACGAGGGAGGTGTGCCCTGAGGTGCAGATGCTTAGCCAGGAAAGTCTGCCTGCTGAAGGGCTTCGAGGAGGAAGGGGATGCCGGTCTCTCAGGTCACCTCAGTGGTCAGCTCTCCCTCGGCCCGCGGCCTCCCGCCTCGAGCTGCTGTCTCCCTGTGTGTGTTCTCTGCCTGCCAGGGACCCATTCGCTGCCATAGGCCCCGGTTGTTTGGACTTTCTGCTTTGGCTTGGTTCTGGTAGTCCCTCCGTCACCTCCAGGTGATCCTGAGAAAAATCACCTGTCTACACGTCCACGGCCTCCGCCCCTGCCACTTCTGTAAAACTTGGCTTCGGAGGGATGCCGGGGCATAGATGAGCCAGAGCCGAGCTCTCGGCCCAGCCTCCGCCTCCGCTCCAGCTCTCCAGCCCGAGAGCCCTGAGGCGGGGGCTCCAGGACGCCTTGGTCCTCTGAGGAGGCCGGCTGATTCCCCCAGCCTGGCCCCCCAGGCTTCCACGAGCCTCCGGAGGGTCCAGGGAGAGGGCATCCCTGCCGTAGGACCTCAGGCGTGTGGTGACCCCTGTCCGCAGCAGTCCTGCCTTCCGGGGTGGGGCAGAGGCCGAGTCTGGTGGCCGAGTCCAGGAGGGGAGGTGTTGTTTCTTTCTCCTTGTCCCCAGGAGCAGATCCAGCCTCCCTGACTTCAGTGCAGTTCTTCCTCACAAGCTCTGATCTTCAAACGGAGTTGGGAGGGAAAATGTGGCCTTTGGGAGCACAGGTGAATCTGCTCAAATTAATGAGACAAAGGAGGGAAATTGAGTTCAGCTGTACAAATTAGCTGCACGTTCTGGGTCTCGGTGACTTAAATTGCAATTTCTAATTAAATGCCCCCAAATAACGATGAAGCGGCTTCTAAAGTCTTTTTGACCTAAAAGTTTCTCTGACCTACAAACTTGTGTAAATTAGCCTGTAGGCGCTCCTCTGCGGGCATTTCTGTCTCCAGAGACGCCGTGAGTCCTGTAATACCAACGCCTCTCCTAAGGGGAGGACGGGCAGGTGTCTGGGGAGAGAGGAGAGGAGAGGGCGTAGTGGGTGGGTTCGAGCCCCTGGGTGGCAAGGCGGTGGGTGCAGATGTGGCCCTTGCTAGGGCTGTGTCTCCACGACCCAGGGAGGGCTCTCCCCGCACTGCAGCCTGGCCCGCACCGCCCCGCCAGCCCGAGCAGCTGCCTTCTGTGGTGCACAGGCCGAGGCCTGGAGGACAGTGCCCCCGCAGGCTGGTTCCCGTCACGTCCTGTCCATGATGGCCGTGTCCAGAGCACGGGTGGCATGTTCCATTGAAGCCACACGTGGCGCAGGGCCAGCCTGAGCGTCCGCTCGCACCGTATTGCTGCAGTCATGAGAAGGACTGAATGCATTCCACTGAGCTCCCAGGCCACCCGTGCACAGTCCTCGGGGAGCAGGACGTGCCCACCGCCCTGCGGTCACCTCTGAAGCTCCCGAGCCTGTGCCGCTCGGGCATCTGGATCGTCTCTGGGGCTCACTGTCAGCTCTCATGTCCTCGCACTTCCTGGAGAGCGTGTGCACACTTCTGTTAGCAGTTGTGCCCGGTCCCGGGTGCAGCTTTGGTGGAGAAGGCCACATGGCCTCCACGGACCGCTGCAGGACTGCTCCTGCTCCGGCCACATCCTCCTGTGAGGGGCTCTGCGCCTCTCATGTGAGCTCTTCTAGTGGGTGAGCGGGGCTCGCTTGTACTTTCATATGCGTTTCCCTTATGATTAATGAGGTTGGAGAACTTTCCACGTGCTTACTGGCTTTATTAGATCATTCCCGAACATCCTTACCATAGCCAGGCATTTAGATAACTTCAGCGTTTCGTCATTAGAAGTAATCCTACAGGCCAGGTGGTGGCGCACGCTTGTAATCCCAGCATTTGGGAGGCTGAGGATTCTGGTTCGTGGCCAGCCTCAGCTACCTAATGAGGCACTCCGCAACTTAGTGAGACCCTGTTTCAAAATAAAAAATAAAAAATAGGGCTGGGAGTGTAGCTCGGAGGTAGATAGCCCCTGGGTTCAATCCCCAGTACTGAAAAAAAAAAAAAAGTAATCCTCCAGTCAGCATCTCTGTCCAGTAGACGTTTCCATGTTCTGGATTATTAGCAAGAGTTTTGCCATTGTTTACAAATCTTGTTATCACTCACTTGTAAATGTTGAAAAATTGCTTTCTGAAATGCTTATAGCACTCTAAAATGTTATCCGAGTACAGGAGAGCCCTGTGCAGCCCCGCCAGGTCTGCCAGCAGTGTATTTTCATTAGAAGAACAGACAGAACACCTTTAGGAGACTAGTTTAGGGAAAGATGGGTGTGTTTAGCATTGCACAATTGTTACAGAGATTGGCTTCTTTTCCACCAAATATTTACCATGTGTATTCATCTCTTATGAATTCATACCATTTGCCACTTACACTAGTGGTGAGTTTTTGTTAATTTGCATTAGCGTTACTATAAAATGCAGGTTATAGCACTACACGTTTTCTTATTTTACTCTTTGAGTTGAATGCTTTTGACTTGTATTTATCCCCCTCCCCCACCCCTCTCTGGTGGTGCTAGGGTTTGAACCCAGGGCCTTGACCATGCCAGGCAGGCACTCTACCACTGAGCTGGCCCCAGCCCTTGCATAGCTTTCGATATTGGAAAACCAGTGTGTCTTCCTGCGGCGGTCTCTGCGGTGGCTCTCCTGCCAGGCCATGGCCCTCCGCTGAGGTCCCAGGCAGAAGGGCCCTGGGCACCCCCAGGAAGGAGCAGGAGCCTAGCCTGCAAGAGAAACTGAGTCAGCCTGGGGACTCGGCACACTGCTCTTGTCCTCTCTCTCCCAGACCCTGCACTTTTCGGTGGCTTCCTGTCTCCCCGCTTCCCCTGCCCTCTGGCTTTTAGGGCAGGCGCAGGCGCCCCCAGCAGGTCACCGCTGCAGAGGAAGAGGGATGGCCACGTCCTCCTCCTCATCTGGGGGCTTTGGCAAAGCCTGTGTTCTGAGCCAAGGTTGGGCTGAGACGCAGAGCTGGCAGGAACGTGGAGTAGCTCTTGGCTCCCCAGGACGCATGCTCCACCAGCTCATCAGTTTATACTCTTCTACTTTCAGATGATGGATTTGTGTGCTCGTCTCTGAAGAGATGCCGCGGGGTCCGGAGGCAGACATGTCCAGTAAGTGCAGGTCGGCGGGAAGGGAGTGTGTTGTGCCGTGCCGGGAGCGGTGGGCAGATGAGCAGCTCCCGCAGCGCTCTGCTTCTGGGAGAGGTCGTGGAGAGCATCACAGAGCAACTAGGAACCCTCAGAAGCCCTGTTTTGCTTATTTAGTTATTTAGTTATTTACTTGGCAGTTCTAGGGATTGAGCCAGGAGTGTTCCACTGAGCACCTCCCAAACCCTCTTCATGTGGTACTGAGGCTGGGTCGCACCAAGTTTCTGGGGCTGGCCTTGAGCTTGTGATCTTCGCACCTCCGCCTCCAGCGTGTGCCCACGCGTGGTGGGAGCCCCGTGTATGGTTGTGCGGCCCCTGCCTTTGTTGGCGAGGACGTGCTCTCTCTGGGATCCCCCAGCTACGCCGTCACTGGGGGCTGAGGGCCGCCGCCTCCTGCTCCCAGCCCCTGCCAGGGCGCCTTGGTTGCTGCATCCTGCCTGTGAGGACGCGGTTTCCTCTCTGTCACTGTGGCCGTCACCGTGCGCCTGGTTTCCTGACAGTGTTTTCTCCTGTTTCTCAGGGCTCCTGCCACCTTAGGCAGCGAGGGCTCGGTGACACGCTTCCGGGAGTCAGGCGTGGTCTGACCCAGGAACGAGCAGCACACCCTCACCCATGACATCATGGCAGCAAGAGAGCACAGCCCTCGCCATGGCGCCAGGGCCCGTGCCATGCAGCGGGCGTCCACCATCGACGTGGCGGCTGACATGCTGGGGCTCTCGCTGGCAGGTGAGCTTCCAGGGCCCGGCGCAGAGTGGAAACAGGCACATGGTGTGAACAGGCGAGCAGTGGAAACAGACACACAGTTTGAATGGGCAGGCGCACGGTGTGATCACTGGGAGGGCCGAGCCTGCCCCGGAGGCTCGGCTAGGTGGATAGGCAGGCGGGGTGGGGGCCTAGGGTGGCGCCTTCCTGGGAAGCGTGCCTGCTGGTCACCCTCAGCTTCCCAGCGTGTGGGGCCTCCAGGGCTCCCTGCCAGCAGGCCTCGTGGGAATGTCCACAAGCTCCCTGACCAGGACCAAAGCCTCCTATGGAGGTTTGTAGATCCTGTGTGTGTGTATGTGTGGGGGGGGGTGTTAGGGTCTGAGACTTCTTTGGGATTTCAAAAGCAAACATTTCTAAATGTTTAAACAACAAAGAAATCATTTAAAGAGTTTGCGATGGTGAAGAAGGAAATAGAGCATCATCTCTTTTGCATTAAATCTAAAAGCAAAGGCAACTGAAAGCATCTTTTCTGTCATTTCTTCTCAGGAAACATACAAGATCCCGATGAGCCCATTTTAGAATTCAGCTTAGGTAGGTATCTTTTGATTGATTGATTTGAAAAATATGTTTCTCAGAAACAAAAGCTAAAATGCTGTACTGACATGAGCTTGTCTCCAACAACTTGTCCCAGCTGCCCAGGTGTTTCTGAGAAGGTGTGGGCGGGAGGGAACCTCCGAGGCCCCGTGCCCACAGGCCTGGCTGGCTCCTCAGCGAGGGGCATGCTCCCCAAGTCCTCTGGGAGAGCGTAGGGGTGAGGAGCTGGGCCCAGGCTCTGCTTTATGCTCCCTGACAGTTTACCTCGGTGGTGCTGAGATGCCTGGCCAGCAGAGGTAAGCACTGGCGCCTGCATGCTGTCTGTCCCCCTGGCCAGGACCCACTGAGATACTGTGCTGAGCCTGGGTTGGAACTCAGCCACGTTGTCAGCGCCCCTCCCCTCCCCCTTTCTCCAGCCCTCGGTGGTCGGTGGTCAGTGCGGGCCTAGCTGCGGTGCACAGGAGATGGTGCAGCATAAATCGGCACCTCCTGGAGAGTCCGGTGACCCGGATCCTCCTCCTGACTTTGCCGAATCAGCTGCGTGGCCT
>PVLC010040074.1:0-14005 GCA_004027655.1 Graphiurus murinus
TCACGCTTGTAATCCCAGCATTCGGGAGGCTGAGACCGGAGGATCCGGGTTCGCGGCCAGCCTCAGCTACCTAGTGAGGCACTCCGCAACTTAGTGAGACTCGGTTTCAAAATAAAGAATAAAAAAATAGGGCTGGGGGTGTAGCTCGGAGGTAGAATGCCCCTGAGTTCAATCTCCAGCACCGCAAAAAAAAAAAAAATAAAAAAATAAACAGGGTCTCACTAAGTTGTGGAGATCCTCACTAAATAGCTGAGGCTGTCTGCGAACCTGGGTCCTCCTGTCTTAGTCTCCCAAGTACTAGGATTACAAGCATGCTCCACCATGTCTGGCTTCCACATTCTTTGTATGTTATAATAATTGAATTTTTATAACTGTCTGGCAAAATAAGTAGTTTTATTGTTATTTTTAAAATATTGATAGTTAGCTGGGTGTGGTGGTGCACACCTGTAATCCCAGCATTTAGGAGACTGAGGCAGGAGGATCTCGGGTTCGTGGCCAGACTCAGTGAGTGTTTTTATTTTTATTTTTTTGTTTAAAAAATAAAATAAAATAAAATACGGCTGTGGGTGTAGCACAGAGGCAGAATGCCCATGGGTTCAATCCCTAGTACCACTAGAAAAAAATTAAATAACATAATGATAATTGCTGGACCTAGTGGCACAGGCCTGTAATCCCAGCTCTTTGGGGGTATCACAAGTTTGAGGTCATGTTGGGTAATTTAGCCAGGTCCTGTCTTAGAAATAGAATAAAATAAAAGGGCTGGGGATTTAGCTCAGTGGTGGAGGAGTGCCTACTTAGCATGCATAAAATCTTAGGTTAAATCCTCAGTACTGCCAAAAAAAAAAAAAGTGGCTATGAATTTGAAATTGAATGGTAGATGTAAATAAAAATTGGTATTGTGATATGAACCCAGTTCTAGCTAACTTCAAAGTCATCTTTCACCATTTTTCCCTGCGTACTTTTTCATAAGCAAAGGCATAAATCCTTTTCTAGTAAAAGATGGACTAGGTTGTGCAAATCATCCTTTCTGTTAAAAACAACTAAAAGTGTTGGATTAAAACATTGAAAAGTCTACAAGGTAGGAATGAAATTGGGAACTCAGAGAGATAAGCTAAACATTGTAATCGATTTTACCTTGAGACAATATGTTCAACTAAGGGAACTTGAACTTTGTTTTTTTTTTGTTTGTTTGTTTTTTTGCAGTACTGGGGATTGAACTCAGGGGCATTCTACCTCCAAGCTACAACCCCCAGTCATTTCCTTCCTCCTTCCCTCCCTCCCTCCCTTCCTTCCTTCTTTCCTTCCTTCCTTCCTTTCTTTTTGCAGTACTGGGGTTTGAACCTGGGGGCATTCTACCCTTGAGCTACTACACCTCCAGCCCTATTTTTTTATTCCGTATTTTTGAAATAGGGTCTTATTAAGTTGTGGAGGGCCTCATTTAGTGTGCACCATCATGCCCAGCTGAACTTTGGTTTTGGCAGCCCAACAAGGCGCAGCAATTTAGAAGATTAAAGCCCAAGACCTCACTGGGCATTGTGGTACATGCTTGTAATCCCAGTACTTGGGAGACTGTGACAGGAGGAACACGAGTTCGAGACCAGCTTCAGCTACTTAGTGAGGCCCTCCAGAATTTAGTGAGACCCTGAATAAAAATAAAAAATAAAAAATAGGGCTTGAGGTGTAGCTCAGCAGTAGAATGCCCCTGGGTTCAATCGCCAGTACTGGGAAGAAGAAAAAAAAAAAAAAAGCCCAAGACCTATCAAAGTGTGCATGTAGTAGGAAATATTCTTTTCCATAAAGTGTATTTCAGAAGACTATACACTTAGGATTAACTAGAGCTAGACCCATTCTATCTCCTTATCTTCCCTTGCTTTAGCACTACACAGAGTAAATTAGGTCCTTGAGAAATTAAAACAAACAGTTGATTCATAAAAGATTACACAACTCAAACCCACACAATTTAGATTTAGAAACCCTTAAGCCATGAATTTATTTTAAAGTCGTCTCAAGCCAGGCGTGGTGGCACACACTTGTAACCCTAGTACTTGGGAGGCTAAGACCGGAGGGTCCGGGTTCATGGCCAGCCTCAGCTACTTAGTGAGGCCCTCCGCAACTTAGTGAGACCCTGTTTCAAACTAACAAGAATAAAAAAAATAGGACTGGGGGTATAGTTCAGAGATAGAATGCCCCTGGGTTCAATCCCCAGTACAAAAAAAAAAAAGTGGTCTCAAAGTGGTAGTTCCCCTCGGTCCCTGGTACAAGCAGATGGAGATCCACTCTGATTGTAGCTATGTTGGTATCAGACAAAATAGATTCTTAGGCAAAATGAAGTTTTAGAGATAAAAGACTAATTTATAATGATAAAAGTTTCAATTTACTAGGACGATATATCAGTATTAAAGTATGCATCTAACACTGCCTTGATAATATTTGAATTAACAGAAGTACAAGGAGAAATAGACAAATGTACAAATAGTATTATTTCTCAGTGACAGAATAAAGACAAAATTCAGTAAGAATATAGATGATGTGAAAAATAATTAGCAAGCCCAGTGGACATATATAGAACTCCAGAATCTACATTCCTTTTAAGTTTATGCCAAACATATACTACAGTTGACTATATGTTGCTTCTTAAAGCAAGCCTCCATAAATTTGGAAGGATTGAAATCACAGAATGTTCTCCAATCCCAGTGCAATTGAGGTAGAAATTATTAACATAAAGATGACTAGAGGCCAGGCCTGATGGTACATGCCTGTAATCCCAGTACTTGGGAGGTTGAGACAGGAGGATCTCAGGTTTGAGGTCAGCCTCAGCAACTTGGCAGGCCCTTAGCAATTTAGTAAGAACCTGTCTCAAAAATAAAGAATAAATAGCCAGGCATAGTGGCGCACGCTTGTAATCCCAGTACTTGGGAGGCTAAGACAGGAGGATCGGGGTTTGTGGCCAGCCTCAGCTACTTAGTGAGGCCCTCCGCAATTTAGTGAGACCCTGTTTCAAAAATAACAAGAGAGCTGGGCGTGGTGGCACACGCTTGTAATCCCAGCATTTGGGAGGCTGAAACCGGAGGATCCGGGTTCGCAGCCAGCCTCAACTACCTAGTGAGGCCCTCCACAATTTAGTGAGACCCTGTTTCAAAGTAAAGAATAATAATAATAATAATAAAAAAGACTGGGGGTATAGCTTGGAGGTAGAATACCCCTGAGTTCAATCCTTAGTACTGAAATAAATAAATAAATAAATAAATAAATAAATAAATAAATAATAAAAAAAAAGGACTGGGGGTATAGCTTGGAGTAAGAATGCCCCTGAGTTCAATCCCCAGTACTGCCAAAAAAAAAAAAAAGAAAAAAGAAAAAAGAATAAGCCAGGCGTGGTGGTACACACCTGTAATCCTCGAACTTGGGAGGCTGAGACAGGAGGAATGCAGATTCAAGACCAGCCTCAGCAACTTAGTGCAGCCCTGTTTCCAAATTAAAACAAAACAATTTTTTGTTTTGAAACAAGGTCTTGGTAAACTGTTGAGGGTCTCACTATGTTGCTGAGGCCGTCTTCAAACCTGTAATCCTCTTGTTTCAACCTCTCAAGTACTGGGATTACAGGTGTGCACCACCATGCCTGGCTTGAATTAATTTATTCTTCATGTTGCAGTACAGGTCTCACTCTAGCAAAGCTTTATCCAACCTTCCTATTTCCATTCTGCCTAGTCTCTTTTTTTTTGGTGACACTGGGGATTGAACCTGGAGGCATTCTACCTCCGAGCTACACCTCTAGCCCCTATTTTATTTTTATTTTTGAAATAGAGTCTTGCTAGGTTGATGATAGTCTCACTACTTGCTGAAGCTGGTCTTTTTTTTTTTTTTTTTTTTTGCGGTACTGAGGATTGAACTCAGGGGCATTCTACCTCCGAGCTATACCCCCAGCCCTATTTTTTATTCTTTATTTTGAAACCGAGTCTCACTAAGTTGCAGAGTGCCTCACTAGGTAGCTGAGGCTGGCCGAGAACCCGGATCCTCCGATCTCAGCCTCCCGAATGCTGGGATTACAAGCGTGCGCCACCACGCCCGGCTCTGAAGCTGGTCTTGAACCTGTGATCCTCCTATCTCAGCTTCACAAGTACTGGGATTACAAGTGTGCAGCACCACACTTGGATTGTGCTTGGTTCCCCTTTACCTCCCCACACCCTTTCTTTTTTGCACAACTGGGGATTGAACCCAGGAGCATTCTGCCTCTGAGCTATACCCCCAGTCTCTATTTTATTCTTTTACTTTGAAAAAGGGTCACATTCAGTTGCAGAGGGCCTCACTAAGTTGCTGAGGCTGGTTATGAACCTATGATCCTCCTGCCTGTTTCAGCCTCCCAAGTACTGGGATTATAAGCATGTGCCACCATGCCTGGCTGTGCTTGGTCTCTTTAACTCTGATAACACTTACTTCTTTTGGTCTTGAGCACACGATCCATGATAATTGTTTGCTATCTTCTCACAGGAAATGACTCATCTGTTCCATTGGATTCTTTGTTCTACAGCTCAGGGCCAGAATCTTAGAGATCTGTGTATTCCCCAATGCCTCCCACAGCACCTTGCGTGATTTTGCCATTATCATAATGGACTGATTCACTATGTGGTTGTTCTGTACAGTCTGAGTAGCTTAGAGTCCTTGGAGGTGCTTACAATCACAGATATGTACAGATGGATAGAGAGAAACCTTACATGGAGATGTGAATAAACTACTACATACTTTCTCTGGGGAAGGCATAGGGTGGCAGGTCAAGTCCCCAAGGGGAAAGATGGGAGGAAGAAACTCTTGGTTTAATTTTATTTCTCTCCTCAATTTAATACCTTCTCGGTCTCTTTTCACAGAACCCTGCCATCAGCATCTCTGAAAATGTACTGCACTTCAAAGGTCAGTATCTGGGTAAATGCTCTCAGCCCTTACACAGTTAACGAAGCATTGTAGTGGTTTTTATATTCTTTTTCTTGCCTGTTATTTGTGCTGAGTATCCAAGCTGCATTAGAAGATTAAGTAAATAGACTGAAAGATTAAATGGGTTGAAACTGACCCTCAGAGGACATTTTGTCCAAGATTTGGCTTATCTAGCTGTCAGGTACCTCTGCTCAGAAGCTCGCATGCCTTTGGACAAGGCCCATTAATATTTGCATACTAACAGGAAGAAACTGTACTAACCTGACTTTTGGGTGGCCTTGCTCTGCTCAAATTCAAAGTAACCCCTATTTCTTTCTTTATAGCTCAGGGACATGGTGCCAAAGGAGACAATGTTTATGAATTTCACTTGGAGTTCTTAGAACTTGTGAAGCCAGAGGTATGTTCTTTCCTTTCTCACCTCCTTTTCCCTTTGAGGAAATAAATACTAGTAGTTTAGTGAAATAAGGAATAGGGGTTTCCAGGAGAGAAGATAAAAACCAAAGGGGAATTATGCAGTTCTTTTATTTGGAACAGAGTCCCTGTTTTAGTTGCAGAGGACAGGGAAATTGGAGAACTTAGCCAGGTGTGGTACATGCCTGTAATATCAGTACTTGGGAGGCTGAGACAGGAGGATCACAGGTTTGAGGCCAGCCTCAGCAGCTTAGCAAGACTCTCATAAACTTAGTAAGACCCTATTTCAAAATAAAAAATAAAAAGGACTAGGGATGGAGCTTGGAGGTAAAACTTCTGTGGGTTCAATCCCCATTATAAAACACACATGTGCACACACACACACGTTGGAGAACCTGACTGATGTAAACTTGGACAAGTCTTTTTACCTCTGTGTTTAATTTTTCTCATGTGCTAAATGAAGTGTTGGATTATGTGGTCTCTAGTGTTCCTTCCAGCTTTGGTATTCTCTAATTTAGTGAGGCAGAGGAGCGTGACACCCAGTGAGAGCAGAGTTGCATAGGGAAGTTGAACTCCACACCAGGGAGTTGCTTTCATGTGACTTTGCCACAGGGGTAATTGAGAAGAATAGAAATCAGAAAGGACTAAGGGAGCTATTCTTTAGAAAAAAATGCTGGAAATGTGAATTTCCCTTTCTTCAGAGCCCGAGGAAGCTTCTCTAACACGAAGGGAGAGAATCCAACTGATGGTGTATTTCATTTTCTGCATTTATACTCCTGGCTCTGGGGGCTTTAGTGTACTGATCTCTCCATGCAGGAGCTCCTTGTTTGATATAGCATTAATAGTGAGCACCAACATAAGGGCAGAGAACCTGTCAAGGGGCTTGGAGACAGAGGGAGAGGCCATGTAGACAAATAATAAGCTAGAACTCTTAAGAATTTGGGTTTAGTTGAGAAAACTCCCTAGACTGATACTGCAGAAAAGATGTAACAAGAGTTTGCTAAGCCAGGGACAGTCATTTGCATGGGAGGAAAATTTGCAAGCTGAGAGTATCCTTGAGGGCAACTGGACATGCTGCTTTGTGTTGTGTGGCTCTGGCAGGAAGGAGATCCATGCCAGAGTCCTTCAGCAAACCAGAAGCCACTACCTCCTCATGCTCTCCTCCTGTTTCCTTTCTGAGGAGAATAGAAAAAGACCCTGCCGGGTTTTTTTAAATTTTTGTTTTTGTTTTGTTTTTGCATGTGTGTATGTGTGGTACTGGGGATTGAACCTAGGGGCATTCTACCTCTGAGCCCTATTTTATTTTTATTTTGAAACAGGGTCTCACTAGGTTGATGAAAGTTTCACTACTTGCTGAGGCTGTTCTCCAACCTGCAGTCCTCCTATCTCAGCCTCCAATGTACTGGGATTATAGGCATACACCACCACACCCAGCTGACCCTGCCATTCTTACAGTTCTTCTCTATGGCATCTCTTGGTCCAGATGCTCTCTTTGCATCAGGACTCTCAGAGGAATAAGATACCATGCCATTTCTCTGTGGAGACACCCTGGCATGGTGCAGTTTCAGGGAACAGAGGAGGCATTCTCACCTTCTTATCCTTTCTTCTAGCCGGTTTACAAACTGACTCAGAGGCAGGTAAACATTACGGTTCAGAAGAAGGTGAGTCAGTGGTGGGAGAGACTCACCAAGCAGGAGAAGCGCCCGCTGTTTTTGGCTCCTGACTTTGATCGCTGGCTGGATGAATCTGATGCAGAAATGGAGCTCAGAGCCAAGGTTAGTATGGACCCTTGGTTCTAGGCAAGGAAGGCAGAAATCAGAGGAACCAAGTTATTTGGGCCCCTTAATACTCCTCTAAGAGTCTGATAAAATTGGGACAAAGTTATACATTCATTTAAAATCTGATAACATAATTTTTTATATTCTTAAACTTCTTTATTTATTTTTACATATACTTTTATTGGTGTGTTGTAGTCTGATAACATGATTTTAGAGACGTACTGGTCATGTATTTTGTAGATTGTGCCTTAATTGGGAATTTGTCTGATATTTTTCTTGCGATGAGACTAACTAAGGTGGTGGGTTTGTGGGGGAGGAAGACACAGAGGTAAAATGCTATTCATCATATCATATCAAGGGTACATGTAATCACTAAGGCATATCCCTGTTGATATTAATCTTGGACGAGCCAGCTATGAGATGTTTGTCAGGTTTTTGTCCCCATTCTTCTCCCCTTTCCTTACTGTACTCTTTGGAAGAAGTCACTGTGCATAGCCCACACTGAAGACTTAGGGAATTATACTTCTGTCCTTTATAGTGGAATGTTTGGGAGCTTTGTCTTTCCATTTATTTATTTAATTTTTTGTGTGTGGTACTGGGGATTGAGCCCAGGGCCATTATACCTCTGAGGTACACTCCCAGGCTGTTTTATTTTTATTTGAAACAGGGTCTCGCTAGGTTGACAAGAGTCTGTTTGCTGAGGCTGTCCTCAAACCTGTGATCCTGTCTCAGCCTCCTAAGTACTGGGATTACAAGCATGCTCCACCATGCCTGGCCCATTTATTTATTTATTCAATCTTTTGGTGTGAACTCATGGATATCTATTTTATGCCTTGGGTTATAATCTAATACTACATTATTTATTATTCCAGCTTTGGCCATTGGGAGCTTTTTCACTGGGTTCTTGTGCCTTTGTGAAAAATCTCCATCATTGCAGAACTTCTTTTTTAAGCACTTTCTTACTTTCCAACATTTGTAAGCTGTCTCAGGTATATTTCATATATTCCTTGTTCCATCCCCAGAATAGACATTTCTCCAAGGAGCTCATTCCTTTTTATTATTATTATTTATTACTATTCCTTGTTATTATTTTATTAGTATTAGATATCTAAATCTGGGTGCTAGGTATCTTGTGGCTAATGTGGTGTCATTGCTTTTAGGCTCTCTCAGCTAACAGAGCAAAGAAATATATGAGTGCATGCTAACACGTGTTATAAAGATTTAAATATTTCTAAATGTGTCCAACTTTATCTGTATTAAGATAAATATTAGATACTAATATTGGAAACATCTTAGCTTTTGGAAAAATTACATTAAAAATCTAGAAGTCTTAAAAATTAAATAGCAATCTACTTCCTGTCTTAAACTTTTGTTTCTGTGGCTATGGCAAATCTGGCTGTTTTTTCCAGCGTTAAGATTGCAAGATTAACCAGGCGTGGTGGCTCATGCTTGTAATCCCAGTACTTGGGAGACTGAGACAGGAGGATTACAGGTTCGCAGCCAGCCTCAGCTATTTAGGGAGTCCTTCTGCAGCTTAGTGAGACCCTGTTTCAAAATAAAGAATAAAAAATAGGGCTGGGGGTGTAGCTTGGAGGTAGAATACCCCTGGATTCAATCTCCAGTACCTCAAAAGCAAAGCAAAACAAAACAAAACGTTGCAAGATTACTCACTTGGCAGTTTGAAGGCAGCTGATTGGTTTAATTCTGTGGACATTGGATGGGCATCCTGTGATGCTATTGCTGCCCATCAAGGAGGAGTCAGGTTGTTTAGAACCATGAGCTGGAATAGTTTCCTGGTGGAGTACTGATTTAACACTGAGGGAGTAAGATCACTTATCTAGCATATGTGCTTTTGTAAACATCTGGGAATTCTAACGTGTTCTTGGAAAATTTCTGTCTAAATTGTAGGAAGAAGAACGCCTAAATAAACTCAGACTAGAGAGTGAAGGCTCCCCTGAAAGTAAGTTGCCACTGATGCTAAGGGTTACCAGTTAACTCATGATAGAGGTGGGGGTATGGATGAATGGAATGTGGCAGGAGAATGAATTATTTCACTAGTAAATCGTGTGAGTGAGTTTAGACAAAATCCTTTATGTGCAATGCTTAAGCTATGCACAATCACATTAAAAGCCTTACCTTTAGTGTTTCCTTTCTGCTTGGGGCCTGACATCATCTGACTATACCAAGGCTGGTATAGCAGAATAGAAGAACCTCAGACTCCTGGACTGGCCTAATGGCAGATGGCCACCAAATCCCATGTGGGCTTGTGGAAATGTGCATGGGTAAAAAGCTCCACTTCTTTTTTTTTTCTTTTTGTGGTACTGGGGATTGAACCCAGAGGCATTCTACCTTCGAGCTACACCTCCAGCCCAATTTTATTTCTTATTTTGAAACAAGGTCTTACTAGGTTGATGAGAGTCTGACTACTTGCTGAGGCTGTCCTCGAACCTGTGATCCTCCTATCTCAGCCTACCAAATACTGAGATTACAGGTGTGCGCCACCATGCTCGACTAAGGCTCCACTTCTTTAGCTTGTTATTTTTTCCATCTGAGATCTGAAGGGTTGTGCCATAGATAAGTGTAGTTGTCAGCCTTAGATGAAGAGTACTGCCGGCACCATGGTGCATTCCTGTAATCCCAGTACTTGGAAGGTGGAAACAGGAGAATCACAGGTTCAAGGTCAGCCTTAACAACTTAGCAGGAACCTCAGCAACTTAGTGAGATCTTGTTTCAAAATAAAAATAAAAAGAGCTGAGGGTGTAGCTTGGAGGTAGAACTACGCCCTGGGTTAAAAAAAAATCTCTGTAAATAATTGTATTATCTTCTGGGTGAAATACTTAGATTAAATTCAGCAGCTATGTATTAAATTCATGCTATACAGAAAGCATTGTACTGAGTCCTTGATGTAGAGTCAGATGAATCCATCATAGCATCTGTGCTCAGAAGTGCTTACATTCTAGTGGCAGGATCATGCAGGTCTATGAAAAACTAACGAAACTAAGGAAAGTGGCATGAAATAAGCGCTTTGCATTTGTTTTTGTTACTAGGGATTGAACTCGGGGGCTTTCTACCTTCAAGCTGCACTCCCAGTCCTTTTTATATTATATTGTGTGTGTGTTGCTTGCTAGAGATTGAACTCAGGGGCATTCTACCTCCCAGCCACACCTCGAGCCTTTTTAAATGTTATTTTATATATTTATTTTTGGTACTGGGATTGAACCCAGGGGCATTTTACCTCTGAGCTACTACACCCTCAGCCTTATTTTTTATTTTTATTTTTTGTGGTACTGGGGATTGAACCTCCGAGCTATGCCTCCAGTCCCATTTTTTTTTTTTTTTTTTTTTTTTCGGTACTGGGGATTGAACTCAGGGGCATTCTACCTCCGAGCTATACCCCCAGCCCTATTTTTTATTCTTTATTTTGAAACCGAGTCTCACTAAGTTGCGGAGTACCTCACTAGGTAGCTGAGGCTGGCCGCGAACCCGGATCCTCAGGTCTCAGCCTCCCGAATGCTGGGATTACAAGCGTGCGCCACCACGCCCGGCTCTCCAGTCCCATTTTTAATTTTTATTTTGAAACAGGGTCTCACTAAGTTGTGGAGTGCCTCACTAAGTAGCTGAGGCTGGCCACAAACCCGGATCCTCCTGCCTCAGCCTCCCAAATACTGGGATTACAAGTGTGCGCCACCATGCCCGGCTTTATTCTTTATTTTGAAAAAGGTCTCACTAGGTTGTAGAGGGCTTCACTAAGTAACTGAGGCTGGCTGTGAACCTGTGATCCTCCTGTCTTAGCCTCTTGAGTACTGGGATTACAAGTATGCGGCAACATGCCCAGCTTATTTTTCATTTTTGAAATAGGGTTTCACTAGGTTGCTGATAGTTTCACTATGTTGCTGAGGCTGTCCTGGGACCTGCAATCTTCCTGTCTTAGCCTCCCAAGTACTGAGATTACAGGTTTACACACTCATGTTTTTTGAAACAGGGGCTCTCTAGGTTGCTTAATCTTGCTAAATTGCTGAAGCTGGCCCTGAATCTATGATCCGATCCTCCTGTCTCTGTCTCTCAAGTACTGGGATTACAAGCATGTGCCACTATGCCCATCTAGGGCCAGAGATTTAAAAAAAAATTTTTTTTTTTTGGTGGTACCAGGGATCCAACCCAGGGGCATTCTACCTCTGAGCTATAACCCAGACCTATTTTTATTTTTTATTTTGAAATAGGGTCTTACTAAGTTGCTGAAGGCTTTGCTGAGTTGCTGAGGCTGGTCACGAACCTGTGATCCTCCTGTCTCAGCCTCCCAAGTACTGGGATTATAGGCATGTGCCACCACCAGGCTAGATTGTAAACTCTTGCAGGAGATATCATGTTTTCATCATCTTTGTATTCCAGGAGTGCCTCTAACAGTACCTGGCACACTGTAGGTATCCTGTTAGTGGTTAGTTAAATGAATATATGATCAAATATAGATTTTTTTTTTTTTTTTTTTGCGGTACTGGAGATTGAACCCAGGGGCATTCTACCTCTGAGCTATGCCTCCAGCCCTATTTTTTTTATTCTTTATTTTGAAACAGGGTCTCACTGTGTTGCGGAGGCTGGTCGAGAACCCGGATCCTCTGGTCTCAGTCTCCCAAATGCTGGGATTACAAGTGTGTGCCACCATGCCCGGCTTAGATTTTTTTTTCATTTACTTTTCTTCTTCTTTGAGCTAGTTTACCTGCATGATCTTAAAAATATTCCAAGCTGGGTGTGGTCTTGCACATTTATAATTCCAGTACTTGGGAGGATGAGATAGGAGGATTGCAGGTTTATGGCCAGCCTCAGCAACTTAGTGAGGCCCTCTGCAATTTAGACCCTGTTTCAAAAAAAAAAAAAAAAAAAAAAAATCCAGAAAAGAAGGAACTGTAGATTATATTCAGATAACTAGAGTGAGAGCTGAGAATTTTACTTTTTTTCTCTAATGCCACATAAGATGGTCAGTCTTTCTTTGTTGGGGTCATGTTTCTTTCTTAGGTTTGTTGAGCCTGTATATTTACCCTTAAGGCTATGAAAGGAAAGATGGCTGAGAACATAAACCTTGGAGTGCAGTGCTAATTTTTCCTCCTGTTTCTTTATGGGAGTAGAAGCCCAGATTTTTGTATGGGAGATGTTTTTGTATGAACCTGATGTTTGTATAGGAAATTAGGGGCAAGAGGTAGGAAAAGGGGTTGAAGTTGTCCAGTGAACTGCATACACTCTCTCCTGCTGATACTATGTTTAACAACTTACTACCTTGCTCTGCTTTTCAGCTCTTACAAGCTTGAAGAAAGGATACCTGTTCATGTATAATCTTGTGCAGTTCTTGGGATTCTCCTGGGTCTTCGTCAACTTGACTGTGCGGTTCTTTATCTTGGGAAAAGGCAAGTATAAAATTTCAGGGCTAGTTTTCCTTTTCTTATTAGTTTGGCCTATCACTCAGCAAAGGTAGAAATCTCTGCCTTTGAAATTAATAGTAGAGCTGGGCGTGGTGACGCACACTTGTAATCCCAGTACTTGGGAAGCTGAGACTGGAGGATCCAGATTCTTGGCCAGCCTCAGCTATTTAGTGAGGACCTCTGCAACTTAGTAAGACCCTGTTTCAAAATAAAGAATAAAAAATAGGACTAGGGGTGTAGCTCGGAGGTAGAATGCCCCTGGGATCAATCCCTAGTACCGCAAAAAAAAAAAAAAAGATTTTAAAAGGCTTATATTGCATTTGATATATGTATACAGTTTTAATTTTCAACTAAACAAGATAATCTGAAAAGAATCATCACTTTGCTTGGTACATGGTTTTTTGAGGATAATAATAGTAACTGAATGAAGTCTAGGTGTGCTTTTATTCTTGCTTTTTTTTTTTTTGGCAGTACTGGGGATGGAACCTGGGGGCATTCTACCTCCGAGCTATAGCCCCAGATCTACTTTTTATTCTTTATTTGGAAACAGGGTCTCACTAATTTGCGGAGGGCCTCACTAAGCAGCTGAGGCTGGCCGTGAAGCTGGATCCTCCATTCTCAGCCTCCCAATATTCTTGCTTTTTAAAAATGAGAAAGGAGCCGGGCGTGGTGGTGCATGCTTGTAATCCCAGTACTTGGGAGACTGAGATGGGAGGATCCCAGTTCATGGCCAGCCTCAGCTACTTAGTGAGGCCCTCCACAACTTAGTGAGACCCTGTTTCAAAATAAAGAATAAAAAATAGGACTGGGGATGTAGCTCAGAGGTAGAATGCCCCTGGGTTCAATTCCTAGTACCGAAAAAAAAAAAAAAAAAATACAGCGTTTGAACTTTCTGGCAACCCAGTGGGGTCTACTCTTCACATCCCCAGATGCCTATTGCCTTACAGCTTACATTAGAAACTTGAATCTGACTGGATGTTTGTTATCTTTTCCAAAGTTCCTTTCATGTAAGGAGTTATCTAGTTTAAGAAATAATTGTGTTGGAATTTACCAGTTGATTTACTCTTACTGTGCATTTGTGTCCACAGATTCTTTTTATGACACATTCCACACGGTGGCTGACATGATGTATTTCTGCCAGATGTTGTCACTTGTGGAAACAATCAATGCAGCAATTGGAGTCACTAGCTCACCGGTGGTGCCTTCTCTTATCCAGGTATAGAATTACAGTCTGAGCCGGGCGTGGTGGTGCACACTTGTAATCCCAGCATTTAGGAGGCTGAGACCAGAGGATCCGGGTTCGAGGCCAGCCTCAGCTACCTAGTGAGGTATTCCGCAACTTAGTGAGACCCTGTTTCAAAATAAAGAATAAAAAATAGGGCTGGGAGTATAGCTCGGAGGTAGAATGCCCCTGAGTTCAATCCCTAGTACCGCAAAAAAAAAAAAAAAAAAAAAAAAAAAAAAAAAAAAAAAAAAAAA
>PVLC010040076.1:0-14004 GCA_004027655.1 Graphiurus murinus
CGGGGGGGGGGGGGTGTGAATGTGCCCCCAGTGTCCGCCTCTCCAGAGAGATGCCATAGAGACAGGGCAGCAGACTGGGGCCCTGGGCCTTGGGGAGTTGGATACAAAGGCCAAAATTCCTCTTCCCAGTGACTGTGAGCTTCTTGCCCATCACGAAGACACTTTCTCAGGAAACATGTAGGGAATGGGAGCACAAGCAGAGAGTCCACTTCCAAGAGGAGAGCCTCTCTAGAGCTCTGCCCAGGGTGGGGCGGGGAGCAGGAGGGGAGACAGACCAAAGCAGCTATGGTCACCAACCTGCCTCAGGTGCGCACGATGTGAGGGAGGCTGGGGTGAGGGGCAAACCCGGACACGTCTGCCGGGTGCTGTGTGGGTGATCTGGGACAATGAGATGCTGGGTCCCCTAGAACAGAGCCAGGAATCCAGGAATGACCGAGAAAGGAGCCGGTGGTACCCAGGGGCGGGGCCTCTCCCAGCCATCACAGGCGGTTCTAGATTTTAGGAAGTCCCTCCTCCCAGGGGATTGAGTCCCAAGAACCCTAGGCCTTCTCCCTGTGCATTCCAGGTGAGGAGTTCGGAGGCAACCTGCGGGGTTTCCGGCTGAGGCCTCCCCCAGGCTCCCTGGACTAGGGAGGGAGGGCCCTGAGCCGGGCCCCCGGCGCTTTGGCCGTCCTCTTCCCCACCGTTTAGAAGTCTCTTTGGGGTTGGCCAGGCTCCCCTTCCGAAGCGCTGGAGCTGAGCGCCAGCCCATCCATCGCCCTTTTAAGGTGGATTCCTGGAGAGCGCAGGTGGGGGAGCCCAGGTGGGCGATCCTAGGGGCGGAGCAAGGAGCCGCTTCTGCAGGAAGGGTTGCGGGGCAGGGGTACAGCTTCAGGCCGGCAGCCGCGGAGGCGCCGCTCAGCTTCGCTGCCTGCCGGGCCTGCAGCAGCCCGGGCTCGGCGCTCGCTCGCTTGTGTAGCACTGACCGCGGTCCTGCTGGAGGGCTGTCACCCCTTGAGAATCCGGGCCTGAGCTCAGCACCTCTGCACCGGCTCTGGGGCCTGCCTCTAGCCTCCTTTCAAACCTCCGTCCCTTCTCGGCTGTAGACCAGGTGACTGACGCGAAAGCCGCTGGCCGCAGTCTGATGACCGGAGACGAAGCCCTGCGCGGGGCCGGGGGTCTGCGGGCTGTGGGCGGCGACCGCCATCGGCCTCCCGAAAGAAAAGTCGCCCCCCAGACCCCCGGGAAAAGAGCCGAGGCTGCCGGCCAGGGCGCCCATGGCCGAGGAGAAGCTGGAGAAGCAGGCTGCAGCCTCGGGCGCAGGCGGGGACGGCGAGGGCTGCGGCGGGTCCGGGGAGGCGATGCCCTGGGACTCCAGCGCGGGCCCCTTGGCTGCCCCTGGGCTCCGGCCTCCGGGGGGCTCGGCCGAGCTCGCCTCCCCTCGCCTCTTCCTTTTCCTTCGGAAGTTCCCGTTGTCAAACATCTTCTCACAGTTGGGATCCAGGGTCCAGTAATTGCCTTTCCCTGCAGGAGAAGAAAGAGCCCAGGTCAGAAAGCGCGGTGTCGGCGGCGCAGAATGTGGCGTGGAGGTCGGTGGACTTCAGAAAGACCCCCCCATACACACGCCAGCCCCCCAGAGGGTCACGATCCCTCATTGCCTTCCACACCTAGAAGCAGCATTTGTACCCAGGACGGTCCTCCACAGCCAGACTGGAAGAACGTAGACATTCCAGAGAGGCTGGAATTTTTTTCCTCGGAGGAAATATTACGCCCTGCTAAATTCGAGGCCAGCAGGAGAGGCCCGTGAGGTGCCCAACTCTCTGGACTGCGGCTGGGGCAGCTGGCCACAGCTGGCTTCTCTGGAAGCTCTGGCGATTTCAGAAGGGGTATCTCATCTATTTTTACCAATTGGGGGGGGGGGTGCTGTCTTTTCCACTTTACAGAGACGCAGAGAAACTAACTCCCAAGGTCACCCAGCTGGCTAACCCTCCTGCTTCTTCCTCCTAAGGAGAGCGCAGAAATTTAGAGCACCCACGAGCCCTAGACTGGAAATCGGGGCCTGTGGGTTCTGGGGTCATTGGGTGCCTGTCCATGCCCACTAAGCCTCTCCTTCCCCGCCTCCCCACTTGGGTATCTCCAGCTGTGCACTGGGGGATGTCGCTTTCCACGGAGGGTGCCAGGCGCTCAGCGGCGGGAAGCCGCGGAGTCCCCATCCCTGCGCGCAGAAGCGCGGCGGTTACCTGGATCACTCTCGTCGCGGGGCACCTTCTTGAAGCAGTCGTTGAGCGACAGGTTGTGGCGGATGGAGTTCTGCCAGCCCGCCTTGCTGCGCTTGTAGAAAGGGAAATTGCTGGCCACGTACTGGTAGATCTGGCTGAGCGTCAGCTTCCTCAGCGGCGCGCTCTGGATAGCCATGGCGATGAGGGCCGAGTAGGAATAGGGCGGCCGCACCAGCCTCAGCAGCTCCTGCGGGCCAGAGAGGCTCAGCCACGCCAGGTCGGCGCCCGCCAGGCCCCCCGCGGCGCCCAGGAACGGGCCGGGGGCGGAGTAGCCGGGGGCCGCGTAGGTTGGTGCGGGTCCAGGCCCCGATGCGTAGGGCGTGGGGCTGAGCGCCGGCGCATTCACCCAAAGGCGCGGGCCACCGCCGGCCGCGCCCAGGTCACCGCGCTTGTAGCCCGGCGGGTGCGCGTTGGCCCGAGCCTGGCCGTGCGGGGCAGAGCAGGTGCCCAGGCCTTCGCAGTACGCGGCCATGCCCAGCTGCTCCCGGGCTTGGGCCGGCGGCTCCGCACCGAAGCTCATGGGTGTTCCATCCAGCGAGGCCGCCAGCAGTGCCTTTCGCCCTTTAAATGTCTTCGGGTCTGAGCCCTGTGTGTCAGCGGTGAGCCACCGCCCTGGCCGGCCTTGGTGGGGCGAGGTCCAGGTCCCCGCCCCGGGGTCAGTTTTCTGTCCCGCCCAGACGCACCGCCCCTGTAATTCTACCTCCCAATGCAGTCAGGTCTCCAGTCCTGAGCAGTTGGAGGTGTCACTGCAGGGGTCCTGATTCCCCAGGGATCTAATAGGTCCCAGCTTCTTGGGCCACTCAGAAAGTCTCCAGGAGGCTGCCAGGGTTTGACTTGGGAGCCCCAGCCCCGTGCAATGCAGGACAAAATGATATCTGCCTCTCCCGGGCCCCTGTGTCCTTGGGGCATGTATCCTGCAGGGAATTAAAAGTGGCCTCACTGCACAAAAGATCCTGATGAAGTCCCTGAGTGTTGTAGGGCCAGGGCCAGGCAGGGAGGCAGATCTGCGGAGAATGCCAGGCCTTGTATGAACAGTGTGCAGACCAGAGGTCAGTCTGGAAATCCCCTGCGTCTGTCTCCGCTGTCCAGGCTAACCTTCACTTTCCCCAAACCCTTGCTGTGGCCTTGGGTGCCAAGTGCAGGGCAGGGATGGGCAGTGAAGCTCTCCTCTGGGTTTCCAGGGATGCTCCCAAAATAAAGACATCTCTGCTGGGCTCCAGATCCCATTGGTCTGGTCCTTCTGCCGCCCAGGGTTGCTGCAGCCCCGATTCTCCTGGCTTCCCAGCCCGTTGGCTGCCTGGCATCCCCAGGTCCCTGACCCCCCCCCCCTCCAGCTCCCCAGGCTCCAAGCAGCGTGAGGCTGCAATGCAAGGAAGGTCTAGACGGATGTGACAGGCCCTTCTGACGTGTCTGGGAAGAGTTCTGGCCTCCTAGACTCAGAGTTTGGGCTAATTTAGCAAAGAGACACAAATTCTGGCCTTGCAATCTATAAAAAAGAGATGGACCCTGTCCCTGAAGGATTCATTGCCCATCGTGGTAGAGACAAAGAAACGGGGCTCTCCCAGGGCGCCCTCCATTCTTTCATGGGGCCGCAGGTGGCCACAGCAAGCTGATTTCAATTGGCTTAAACAACACAAAGTTCTACCCTCCCCAACCATAGCAGAGGAGGCGGCTGGTGGGCTTGTCGTGCCTTTGGGTAAATTGAGGAGAACCTGGGCTCTGGAATTAAAGAGGACAGTTTGAGTCAGGTGGCGGTGTAGCCTTTGTCCTTCCAGATGGCAATAACGAATATTATGTAAAACAACCAATTTATCTATTTATCTTGAGATGGGGGTAGAGTTACGTTGCCCAGGCGGGCCTGGAACTGCCTGTCTTGCTGCCTTAGGAACCCGGGATTGCAGCCTGTATACCAGGCAGGGCTCTTTAACAGACGGCAATGGCTATGAGAGTCTGTCTACTGAAGTGTTGGCCCTGCCCTTAGCAGAAGCCCCTTGGGACATGGTTGATGAAGACAGTGCCCACCCAGCCAGTGGTGGGAGGGAATCACCCGGAACTGGTCACTGAGGCCTGCCCCTCCCTGCATTCCCCCTCCCCCAGAGGTTTCTAGCTGTCGTCAAGGGCAGGCCAGTGTGGGGCTCCCAGGTGCCTTTCAGATGACCACCCCAGCATCACTCCCGGGACAGGGGCCGAGGGACCGGGAGCGCTGGGGATGGGCCTCGGCCCTGGCTTCTCGGGTGGGGACAGTCTAGAGCTGTCTAAACAGCAGTCAGTGCCACCTGCCTCTCGGTTCAGCGACTGTCAAGGTGTCCTCACGATTGCAGACACATGCATGCAGTTCTCTGCAGATGTGAGGGGCTTTTTAGTAGCCGCTCCTGGAAGGAGGCATCTTTCCATCCTCAGCTGTGAATGTAAGCGGGATGCAGAGATGCTCCCCTGGGCCCTTGGCTGCTGGAGCTGGTGACCGCCCTCCGCCTCCCTTGAGAGAGTACTTCCTGAGATGGACAGGGGCCTGAGCTGTCCCCACCTTCTGGAATAGGCGGGAGTTTTAAAGAGATTGTGCTTTGGGTGGCCGGCACCTCAGAGTTGCTGTGCAGCTCCGCCCCGACCCAAATGGCCCTGGAAAGAATGAGAAGATGGGCGCTGGAGCCGGATGGGTGGAGTCTCATAAAACTGTAGGAGCTCAGCTGGACTTCCCTCCAGCAGCCAGGGTGAAGTGGCAGGCAGGAAAACTGCTGCTCCTTGTGTGTTTGTGTGTGCGCTCGCGCGTGTGTGTGTGTGGGGGGGAGTAGGGTATTATCCAAATCTTTGAGTATAAAAGACAGTTGTCTTGCTGGAGTAACACAGCAATTGGAGAAGAGGATTTTATTTGCAGTTGACTGAGATAGTATTGAAGTTTACTATTGTTAAAAAGCTGTAGTTAACAAAAACAACATGGTATTAGCATATAAACAGACACCTAGACCAGTGGAACAAAATAGAGAGACTAGAGGTAAACCCACACACCTCGAGGCAGAGCTGCTTTTCAAGAGGAAAGCCAAGAGCACACTCTGGGAGAAGGATAGACTTTTCAATAAATGGCTGGAAAAAGTGAATATCCACACGCAGAAGAATGAAACTAGACCTTTGCCTCTCACCAGCTACAAAAGTCAACTCAAGCCAGGCATGGTGGAGCACGCTTACAATCCCAGCATTTGGGAGGCTGAGACCGGAGGATCCAGGTTCGTGGAGACCCTGTTTCAAAATAAAGAATAAAAAATAGGGCTGGGGGTATAGCTCAGAGGTAGAATGCCCCTGGGTTCAATCCCCAGTACCGAAAAAAAAAAAATTAACTCAAAATAGATTAAAGACTTCAACATAAGACCCAAAGCAAGGACATGCTAGAAGAAAATACAAGAGAAAATATGTTGAAATGGGCAATGATTTTTGGAAAAGATAAATAAAAGCAAAAATAGATGGGATTTCAGCAAACTAAAGTTTCTGTACAGCAAAAGAAACATCAACAGAGTGGGAAAACCTACAGAATAGTTTTCAAAAATAGTTCCCAACTACATTTGTAATTGAAATGTAACTTGACAGTAACTTGAAATGTAGCTGTAACTTGACAAGGGGTTAATCCCCAGAATATATAAGGAGCCCCAAAAACTGAATAGCAAAAATATCAAATAACCAGGTCTATCAAAAAAAGTCAATAGACCTAAATAGACATTTCTCAAAAGAGGACATACAAATAGCCAACAGGTACACGCTCAACATCACTAATTATCAGAGAAATGCAAATCAAAACCACAATGAGATACCACCTCACTCAACCAACAATGTCTGTTACTAAGAGGGCAAAAGATAGCAAGCATTGGCAAGAACCCTTGTACACTGTTTGTGGGAGTGAAAGTCACTGCAGCCATTACGGAAAACAGGTTGGAGGATCTGCAATAATGCATTACAAACAAAACTACTGCACACTCCAGCAACCCCACTTCCGGGTGGGAAATAAAAATGAAATAAAATCAGCCTGTTGAAAAGACTTCCACATTCCCATGTTTATTGCAGCACTGTTCACAAGAGACAAGAAATGGAAACCACTTCAGTGTTCACCAGCTGAAGAATGGGCAAAGAAGATGTACACACACACAGTGGAATACTATTCAGCCATAAAAAAGAATTTGTGAGAACCCGGATGGAACTGGAGATCTTTAGTTCAACAAAATAAGCCAGGCACTGGAAGACAAGGACTACCTGATCTCACTCATCTGTGGAATATGAAAAAAGGTGATCTCTTAGAAGTTGAGAATAGAATGATGATTATTAGAGACTGGGAAAAGCGCCCGAGGGAGGTTGATCAATGGAAAATAAGTTGGAGATAGATAAGAGTAAGAGGCTCTGGGAAGCTGCACAGTAGGGCAGCTGCAGATAGCCGCTGTGTGCTGTATATCTCAAAAAAGCCTTTTGAATGTTGTCAACATAAAGAAATGATAAATATTTGAGGATACGTTTATCCTGATTGTACAATGTGTGCATATGTATACATGTATTCAAATATCACTTGGAATCCGGCCATGGTGGACGTGCCTGTGATTCCAGTACTTGGGAGGCTGAGATAGGAGGATGGCAGGTTCGAGGACAGTCTAAGTAAGTAGTGAGACTCTCATCAACCTCAAGAGATCTTGTTTCAAAATAAAAGTAAAATGGGGCTGGGGGTGTAGCTTCAAGATAGAATGCTCCCTGGGTTCCATCTCTGGTACCATACATACACACAAAATATTTGGTACCCCACTAATATGTATAATTTTTGCATTTTTATGTATCAACTAAAAACAAATTTAACTTAAAAATACTCATAAGAAAAAAAAAAACCCTGCAGTACTGTGAGAATTAAATCAGGTAGTAAGTTTAAAGAACAGATTGGGTCAGCTCTTGAAATGTCAAGGAATCAGCAAAGGTTGACGAGTCTTCCCATGTTCTCTTTAATCTTCACAGTCTTTCTTTCTGTTCACATTGTAACTTTTTAATGCTCCTGGGTTTCAGGACCTCCAAGAAAATCAAGTGAACCTTGATGTAATTTTCCTCAATTTTACTTCAGATAAAAATCATTACCATCTGCGCCACACAGAGGGTTCCATTTTCCCCCCGTCCTCCTCCTTTGCTTTCTGAGTCCAATGCTCATCTTTCCTGGTGATAGTTTTCTTATCTTTCAACCGACTGGCCTCAAAATGACTTTCAGTAGATAGAGTGCAGTCATTTGGGGGCCACATAATGTTTTAACGTTCCCGTCAGTTCGGTATGGAACTCTGATGAAAAGTTTTCAAAGAGAGAAAAAAAAATCCCAGGGAGAAGAAATGAAGAAATACCAAGGAAAGACTTGTGCTCTCCCTGGGATTCCTGCTGGCTTTCTCGAAACATGACCATCTGACCATAATCCTTCTGCATCCTCTAAGTCACCTGCTGGACCCACGCCCTCAGCGGACCCTTCTCCATCACCACGTGGGTCTTTCCCCTGGCAAATCCCCAACTCTGGTACAGGAAGAGAGGGTCTCGGCTGCAGCATGTGAGGAGGTGTCCTTGCAGGGCTCTGGGCCAGGTGCCCTGCTCACCCTCCTCACTCATGGACCCCAGCTCCTCCATCTTCCCAACCTTCTCTTCTGCTACACCCCTCTTTGGTGTCTCCACCCTGAGCTTCCTTTCAGCAGCCCTGCTCCTAGAAGGTCTGCCCCTGCACCCGTGGCCTGTCTTCCCTTTCAGGAACACAGTTCTTATTGCACCCAAGCAGTCACCACCCCAATGCTGAGACGTGACAGCCCAGATCCAGCCTCTGTGGCCTGGTCACCCTAAATCCAAGGACGACATCTCATTTTGCCAGACTCAGCAGCTCTCCACACTTCACAGAATCCATGGCTCTGTCTCCACCTTCTTCCCACTCTGTCCTTCTGGTTGACTTGCTGTCCCTCCTCTGGCCTCCCCGAAGGCTCCAAGTTGGGCTTCCCTCCTTACAGCTAAAGGTCTCCGGGGCTCTGTCCACCTGTCTCCTGCTCTCTGTGGCTGTAATTCCCCCTGTGCAGGCAACTCACCCCGGCTGAAGAACATCTACATTAACCATTCTCTAATTACACTCCCCAGCATGGTCTTCCTCTCAAACTCAACGTGTCCCAAACTGTACCCATGTCTTCCACATCCCAAACCCACCTCTCCATAGCATCCTCACTAATGGCAACATTGGTCCCCAGCTATTCAAGGAAAGACCTGGTAATCCTCTCTGACTCTGCCTCCCCCGACCCCCCAACCCGTTAGTCACCAGACCTTCTTAACGCCATCTGTCTCTCAGCCTCAGCCACTTCTTTAGCGTCTTTAGAATTCTTGCAAAGGCTTTTAACCTGGCTCCCCTGCATACCCCGCTCAGTGTGTTATCCATGCTTCAGCCAGATGGGTCTTTCCAAAATCATGGTGGGCAGAATTCTTAAGATGGTCCCTTGAGATTCTGTGATTATGCACCAGACACTAATCCAAGTACAGCTGTGTATATGTGGTACTGGGGATTGAACCCAGGGACGTTCTAATTCCAAGCCATACCCCCTACCCTATTTTATTTTATTTTAAATTTAAATTTTTGGTTTTTGTTTTTGAAACAGAGTCTCACTAGGTTACTGAGAGTCTTGCTACATTGCTGAGGCTGTCCTCCAACCTGTGATCCTCCTGTCTCAGCCTCCCAAGTACTGGGATTACAGACCTGTGTCACCATGGCCATCTAACAAGTTTGCAGATATAATGAAAGCCCCAAGTCAGCTGACCTGAAGAGATGAACGTTATCTCACTGGCCCTAACTAAAGCAGGTGTGCCATTTAAAACAGAGCTTCCAAGCCGGGTGTGGTGGCGCACGCTTGGAATCCCAGTACTTGGGAGGTTGAGACCTGAGGATCCAGATTTGTGGCCAGCCTCCTCTACTTAGTGAGGCCCTCTGCAACTTAGTGAGACCGTTTCAAAATAAAGAATAAAAAATAGGACTGGGGGCATAGCCAGGAGGTAGAATGCCCCTGGGTTCAATCCTTGGTGCCGCAAAATTAAATTAATTAATTAATTAATTTAATTAAATTAAATAAAACAGAGCTTCTTCTGGAGGGCAGGAGAAGTGGAAGTCCCGTGCATTGTTCCTGGTTTAAAGGTAGAGGGGTCACATGAGGAACGGGAGCAGCTTCTATAAACTCAATGACCCTCAGCTGACAGCCAGCAAGGACACAGGGCTTTCTATCCTGTAACCACAGCAACTGACTTCTGTTCTAGCATGGCTGACCTCGGCAGGACACCCTGAGCTCCAGAAGAGGTGCCGAGGCCACCCTGACTTCATTCTGAGCAGGGGACCAGCATCGTTGCTGGACTTTTTTTTTTTTTTTTTTTTTTTTTTTGCGGTACTGGGGATTGAACTCAGGGGCATTCTACCTCCGAGCTATACCCCCAGCCCTATTTTTTATTCTTTTATTTTGAAACCGAGTCTCACTAAGTTGCGGAGTGCCTCACTAGGTAGCTGAGGCTGGCCGTGAACCCGGATCCTCCGGTCTCAGCCTCCCGAATGCTGGGATTACAAGCGTGCGCCACCACGCCCGGCTTCGTTGCTGGACTTCTGACCTACAGAATTGCCAGAGGGTAAGTAGCCATTGCTTTAACCTGCTGGATTCATGTAACAGGCACTCAGCAATAGAAAACTAAAACCAAATAGGGTCTCTCTCTGGCTCAGAAGTTCCCTTTGCATCAGAAGATCCCCACTTGCCGGTATGGCTGGGCCTGTCCTGGGGGTCGTCTGGCCGACCTCGGTCTGACTTCTCATCATCCTCTGGGTGGGACTCCAGGTAAGGCGTATTCACTGATGTTTAGAGCTAACTTTGCCAAACTTGCAAAATCTGAAGACAGCTCAAGCAGCTCTTCAGTCTTAACTGGGTTATTTGCAACACTCACAAAAGTTCTTAAACTTACCCATGTCTGTCTTCCAAATCATGTCCAGGTTCGGAATTACGTACATGGGGTTCCAATTGTCTCAGGTTAAGAGGGATCATATCAGGGACTGCTATGGCCAAGGCTCAGTCTGGGCATTCAGTCCAACCTTGACTTGATGCCTGGCGTTAGTCAACCCTTCCAGAATCTCAAAGACCCCACCACCACCACCACCTGCGAAGTATTTGGCCTACTAAACTTCTCAGTTGATAATATCCTGTCTCCTTATCTATGGTCATGGAGAAGTATCTTCTATCACTAAGAAACTTCCTATCACTAAGAAAAGCTAAATTAAGTCAACATTAGGGCTGCACAGACCAGGAATAATTTTTCTCAGCTGGTGAATTTCTCAGTTTTAGCTACAGATGGCAAAAACTCAAATTTGTATTCAAGTCTTACAGGTTATTGTGAAGACCAAACAAGATAATGCTGTAAGTCACTTAAAAACACACATTAAGTCGGGCGTGGTGGCAATGCTTGTAATCCCAGCATTTGTGAGGCTGAGACTGGAGGATCCGGGTTCTCGGCCAGCCTCAGCTACCTAGCGAGGCCCTCCGCAACTTAGTGAGACCCTGTTTCAAAATAAAGAATTAAAAATAGGGCTGGGGGTATAGCTCAGAGGTAGAATGCCCCTGAGTTCAATCCCCAGTACCGCAAAACAAAACAAAACAAAACAAAAAAACAACAAAACACACACACACACACACACACACACACACACACACATTAAGTACTAAATATATGGTATGTGTTGGTATTCCCTCTCCCCTTTTCAATCAACCGAAAGAATGAATTCTAAGTTTAAAATTTGGCTTTTCACTGGGTGTGGAGTAGAAGTACAGAGGCACACACCTATAATCCCACTACTTGGGAGGCTGAAACCGGAGGATAGCAAGTTGGAGACCAGCCTCAGCAACTTAGGGTTACTTGAGTGTTCCAAGTCGGGGCACCACTAGACGTCCAAAGGTGTCTAAAGGTTCATGGCGACGCTGTGCTGTCTCTGCAGGCAGGAAGACTCTTTTGGAGCCCGAGTGGAGGGCTATGGGACTGGCTTTGAAAATGGGTGTTGGTGAGGTGGACCCGCCGACCCAGCTAACTCAGGCTTGAGGGGGGTCCTGCCAGCTGCTGCTTGTGTGATCCTGGGGGAGTTGACTTGGACTCTCGGTTTTCTTATGTTTCCTACAGTAGTAGCATCTCCTCGTGGGCCCTTCGATATCCACTTGGTTAAATGAAACAATGCGTGGGAAGCGCTTTGCACTTTTCCCGGCACCAGGCATGTAGCTAACGTTTTAGGATGGCAAATAAGCATGATTCCCCCCCCCCTCTTAACTAGTCTTTTTAAAATTTTAATGATGAGCATGCTTCATCTTCACAGCAGGAAATCAACAGCAAATTCCAGCAAGCTGGTGCCACAGGTAAGAGTGAATTCACTGGCCTGAGAGGTGGTGGCTTTGTGGGTCGCTCCTCTTGTGGGCTTTCCTGTCTGTAATTCTGTGGCTTTCACGCCATCTAGTGGAAGAAGACAGAGCCTGTTTCCTTTGGTAGCCTCATGTGGCAAGCACAAAGCCCACATTCGTATTATGGAATTGATAACGTAAGTTCCATTCTTTCCTTATGAAAGAAATATTCAGAATCCATAGTTGTCAATAAAGATATTTTTGAGCGGGGCGTGGTGGCGCACGCTTGTAATCCCAGCATTCGGGAGGCTGAGACCGGAGGATCCGGGTTCGCAGCCAGCCTCAGCTACCTAGTGAGGCACTCCGTAACTTAGTGAGACTTGGTTTCAAAATAAAGAATAAAAAAAAATAGGGCTGGGGGTGTAGCTCAGAGGTAGAATGCCCCTGAGTTCAATCCCCAGTACCGCAAAAAAAAAAAAAAAAGAAAAAAAGATATTTTTGAGTGAAGCTTAGTTCAAGGATATAACCTTTTTGTTTTCTGGAATTTATTTATTTACAAGTGCAAAGCGTCCTACCAGGAGGGTAGATTTTTGTAAAGTCTTCTGTTGTGTTTTCATATTTGTATTAAGAATTTTAATTTCAGCTGGGCGTGGTGGCTCACGCTTGTAATCCCAGCATTTGGGAGGCTGAGACTGGAGGATCTGGGTTCGTGGCCAGCCTCAGCTACCTAGTGAGGCACTCTGCAACTTAGTGAGACCTGTTTCAAAATAAAGAATACAAAATAGGGCTGGGGGTATAGCTCAGAGGTAGAATGCTCCTGGGTTCAATCCCCAGTATCAAAAAAAAAAAAAAAAAAGAGAGAGCCGGGCGTGGTGGCTCACGCTTGTAATCCCAGCATTTGGGAGGCTGAGACCGGAGGATCCGGGTTCGCGGCCAGCCTCAGCTACCTAGTGAGGCACTCCGCAACTTAGTGAGACCCTGTTTCAAAATAAAGAATACAAAATAGGGTTGGAGGTATAGCTCAGAGATAGAATGCCCCTGGGTTCAATCCCCAGTATCAAAAAAAAAAAAAAGAATTTTAAATTTCAAACATGTTGACTGTTTTCAATATAGTGCTAGTAAACGCACAGGAGTTTGTAGAAAGGATATTCTATTTCAGAGAAAGGTAAACGCATGATATAGTTAAACATCATGCATTTTTTCCTTTAAAAAAGAATAATGTATTTGGAAAGAATATGAAATCTCACTGATTATGAAGCTAAGCTCATCTCCTTTTGTGGCAGCAGCAGGAAGTGCCTGGGAGCCGGGAACAGGGTTCTGGTTCTGGTCCTCCTTCTCGCCCTGCGAGACGGTGGGTGGGCAGAATCCCGGAGTTCAAGTGCATTGGTCAGACTGCATGAGGAGGTCGAACGTTTCCTGCTGTTGCATCCTTCGGTCCCTAGCTTCCTGCCTGTGGATTTGTACAACTGAGACCTCCTCTTTAGGACAGTCCATATAGTGTATTGCATATTATTTATTATATATACTATTTAATGACAGACTGTATAAGTTTTAATATTAAATTAACTATATTACATGGTACAATACTGATATTTGAAGATCTATCTATCTACATATTTGCTTGGTTTTCTGGGATTCCAGTCTGAAGGAAATGATGCTCCCACCCCACATGATTACTTATAATTTGTTCCTTAGCTTTTTGTTCTCTTTCTTTGTGTCAGTTACATGGCTCTGGCTCTTCTTCCTCTTGCTGGACTTTCTAATATTGGAGCAATTTTCGGAGGTTCCCCCCGGAATGTGCTTGCTCGGGGCATCTTTTAAAAATGTGGATTTCTGCTACTTTCTGGATTTTATATGTAAAATGTGGATGCTTCTAGAATCGATTGGCACCCCTGGGTCAGGCCCTCTAACCTCCGTAGGTTTCACTGAAGAGCCTCTGCTACCTGGGCTCCGGCATTAGCCACAGAGATGCAGAACTGAGATGCAGTGTGCTGTGTCCACAGGAGTCCCACGCTGAGTCTCCACCTCACCAGAGGGACTTTCTTCCCTGCGAGGTTCACATCAGAGTCTTGCCTGGGCTGGCGGGAAAGAAGGCGTGTTCTTAGCGTTTCGGAAATATCCCTTTTGTCATTACTCACCTTTATTTTTATTTTTTATTTTATTTTATTTTATTTTATTTTTTGCGGTACTGGGGATTGAACTCAGGGGCATTCTACCTCCGAGCTATACCCCCAGCCCTATTTTTTATTCTTTATTTTGAAACCGAGTCTCACTAAGTTGCGGAGTGCCTCACTAGGTAGCTGAGGCTGGCCGGGAACCCGGATCCTCCGGTCTCAGCCTCCCGAATGCTGGGATTACAAGCGTGCGCCACCACG
>PVLC010040077.1:0-14003 GCA_004027655.1 Graphiurus murinus
ATGTTTATAGCTGCACAGTTTACAATTGCCAAACTATGGAACCAGCCAAGATGTCCAACAACAGATGAATGGATTACAAAACTATGGGATATGTACACAATGGAATTTTACTCAGCCATAAAGAAGAACAAAATCATGTTATTTCCAAGGAAATGGAGGGAACTGGAAAACATTATGTTAAGTGAGATTAGTCAGTCACAAAAAGTTAAAAATCGAATGCTGTCCCTAATATGTGGAAGCTAGGGAGAAAATGGGACATAAGAGGGACTCCATATGAAGGAGAATTCTTAGGTGAACAAAAATTTGATTTAATGGAAGGTGATGGGGGGAGAGGGGACACCCTAATGACCTAATGAGCATGATGTACTTACAAGATCATATCAAAGTCAATCACTAAACTGACCTTGAAAAGGAGGGAGAAGGAGGGAGGGGGGTGGGAATTGGGGAAGGGTTAATGAGAAATGTGTGCATGGATGTCTTTACCTATACTAGCTTGTACCCAACAAAGATGTGTGATTAACCCTGTTTTACCCAAGAAATGTATAAAAATCCATGCTAAAAAAATAAAAAATGAAAAAAAGTAAAATATAAAAGGTAATTATAAAAATAAAATTTAAAAAAAGGAATTGAAATTATCCCTAATTGCAGATGACATGATACAATATTTGGAAAACCCAAAAAGCTCAACCAAAAGACTTCTAGATCTGATTAACAAATTCAGTATACAAAATCAACCTATAAAAACCAGTAGCCTTTTTGTATGCCAATGATGAAGATACTATAAAAAAAAATCCAGAAAACAATTCCATTTACAACAACCTCAAAAACAATAAAATATCTAGGAATAAATCTAACCAAGGAGGTAAAAGAGGTCTACAATGAAAATTATGAAACACTGAAGAAATTGAAGATCTTATAAGATGGAAAGGTCCCCCATGCTCTTGGACAGGTGGAATAAATGTCAAAATGGCCATTCTGCCAAAAGTGAGCTACTGATTCAATGCAATCCTTATCAAAATACAAATGTCATTTTTTTCAGACATATGAAAGTTATATGTCATATGGAAAAACAAAAGACTCCAAATAGCCAAAGCAATTCTCAGCAATAAGAACCATGCAGGAGGCATCATAATATATGACTTCAAAATATATTACAGAGCCATAGTAAAAACAACATAGTGCTGGCACAAAAACAGACATATAGACCAATGGAGCAGAATAGAAGACACAGAAATAAATCCACACACTTATAGCCAATTGGTTCAACAGAGGTGCCAAAAATATATGTTGGAGAAAAGATAATCTTTTCAACAATTGATGTTGGGAAAACTACCATTCTTCTACCATTTGTAGAAATGTTAATTAAATCTCAACTTCTCACCATGCAGAAGAGTCAACTAAAGGGGAACAAAAACCAAGAGATTCAGAGACGTTGAAATTACTAGAGGAGGACATAGATCCAATACTCTAACATATGGGCACAAGTAGAAACTTCCTCAATAAGAACTTCAAGGCACAAGAAATTAAAATAAGGATTAATAAGTGGGATTGTATTAAAGTAAAGATCTTCTGTGCAGCAAAGGAAACCATTAAGAATCTAATAGAAAGCCAACAGAATGGGAGATCTTTGCCAGTTACTCTCTGATAAAGAACTAATATCTAAAATATACAAAGAACATAAGAAACTTATCACTGAAACAACAAATAACCCAATCCAAAAAGGGCAAGTGAACTAAATAGACAGTTCACCAAAGAATAAATACAAATAGAAAATAAATAAATATAAAAAATGTTCAAGATCATTAGCAATTAGGGAGATGCAAATCAAAAATACACTAAGATTCCACCCACCTAACCCCAATTAGAATGGAAAACATTAAGAAGTCAAACAACAATAGATGCTAGCGAAGATGTACAGAAATAGGAACTCTTATACACTGTTGGTGAGATTACAAATTAATACAGTTGCTATGGAGATCAGTGAGGAGATTCCTCAGAAAACTGGAAATGGATCTACTATAGGATCCAAATATACCACTCCTACATATCTTTTCAAAGGGATTGAAATCAGAATATTATAGTGATACATGCATACTCATGTTTATAGCAGCATAATTCACAATGGCCATATTATGGAATCAACCTATGGTTCATTAACAGATTAATAAATTATGAAAATATGGGATATATACACAATAGAATTCTACTCAGCAATAAAGAAGAAGAAAATAATATCATTTGCAGGAAAACGGATGGACATGGAGAACATTATGTTAATTGAGATTAGACAGTCACAGAAAGTGAAGGGTCATATGTTTTCTCTTATTTTTGGAAGCTAAGGAGAAAGAGGGATATAAGAGAGACCTTAGATAAAAAAGAAGATACACCAAGAGAGCAAGAGAAATGATCCAGGGGAAGGAGGAAGGGAAAATTAACAAAGAAGGCACTTACATTGATGTTATTTACATATGTGAGAATACCAATGCCAATCTCAATATCATGTTTGGGGAAGGAGAGGGAGTGGGGAAGAGGAACCATATATAATCTCCAAGGCCACATCCCAGGAACCACCTCCTCCAGCCACACCCAAGTAAAACTATTACAGTGGATTTATCCATTGCTGGGATTACAACCCTCATGACTATATTATATCAACCCTGAATACTAATAAATGAGCTCTTTAGGAGACATTTTATACCTATCTATAACAACATCTTTAGTCATAATTTCCATAAACTGGTGACTACCTCGATGCTCTTCAATAAGTGAGTAGAAAACACACAGTGGTGCAGCCATATAATGAATTACTCCTACCTGGACTGGGAAGAAACCTGTTATGGATTCACAAATCAACATGAATAAAACACAATTGTACTAAGTGAATGAATGCAGAACCAAAGGGCTGTGTTTTATACGATTCTACTTGAATGACATTCTGGAGTAGTGAAAATTTGGGAAGAGAAAACAAATGTCAGGATTGAGAAAGAGAAGAAGGGTTGTGCACAAAGAGGCAGCATGAGAGACTCTGAGAGAGGAGGCAGCTGAGACTGAAGGAAAAAGCACCAGGAGCACTGTGCTCTGGGTGGGAAACTTGCTTCTCACAGTCACATGAGTGGGCAGTTCTGAATTACTCTATGCTTACCAGATTTAAGCAAATAAGTGGATATATTTTCATAACCAGAGAAAGAATTCTCACTAAGGAAAGAAATTACAAACTAATAAATGAGGAATGCTAAATTAAACTCAACTTGAGGATTGAAATTATAGGAATTATTATGAACTGATGTTTATTTTATATAAAATCTACCTCATTATTCTCGGATTTTGCATTTCCAAACTTACCAGCCAACTGAAAGTGTATTTTTAACCCCTAAATTAATACTTTGCTTACTTTCAGTCATTTGAGGACATACCAGAGCAGCAAAAAGTAATAAATCATGCATATTCTCAGCGGAGATTAAACAAGACAGTGTTCTACTTTCTTGTTTCAAATTTCAGACCCTAAACAAGTGTCCCTTTCATGAACTACTCAGTTCCAAATTTTTCACATTTTTTGCATTTCATTGGTGATTTTCATGGTCTACTTGGTGCCAAATTTTTCACATTATTTGCACTTTTTATTGGTGACTTTGCCGTTTAAAATGGCCTTTAAGCAAACCAGTAAAGTACTGGCTAATATTCTTAAGAGCAAGAAGGTTTTGATATGACTTATGGAGAAAACAGATGGTTTAGATAAGCTTACTTCAGGCCTGAGTTTTATTTAGTGTTCTTAGCTATGAGTTCAATGTTAACAAATCTACAGCATAGTATATCCAGAAAAAGGAACAGGAAACTCATAAATGTGTATGTGAAGCCTTTCCCCAAAATACTAAAGTATCATCTTTAGTACAGAATGAAACTATAGAAAAGAAGAAAAAAACTAAACTTGTAGGTTCATAAGATGAGAACTGAGCTGGGGAGAAGCACAGTGGCACCATTGTTGTGAGGTTGAAAGCCAAGGAAATTTGTGATCCTGTCACCCCGGGTTAGAAAACAGTAAATGCTATGGCTAGTGCTTGCTGCCATACATGTTTAAAAATGTGACGAGGCGTGAAAGTGTTAAGCTTGACATGAGACAGGATCAGGAGGCTGCAGAAGTTTAAATATCTGCTACTGTCAAGCAAGAAAATGGTTATGCAGTAGAAAAGTGTTCAAGACTGACAAAGTTGGTCTGTGTTTTGGGGACACTGGCAATCTAACCTATATTACACAAATTGTATATGCCCTGTAAAACAACAAATAATTTTATTTAGCAAAAATGTTGTGACCAGAGACTTGCAGGAATTTAGTCTTCTAGATTTTCCCTAGGAGTAAGCATTTGGCATTGCTAATTCTTTGTGCTTGAAGACTTTAAGGAATGTGACTGCCACAAATAATGAGAATCAACTCAACTCTTTCTGTATGTGTTCATATGCATACTCAAATATATTGATACATTATGTGTATGCATGGACTAGTGTGCATACATAGATTTTCCATCTCTGTCCACTAACAGGCCCTAGGAAGACCTCAAAGAAAACAGAGAGATTGTAAGGACTCAGAAGTCAACCTGAAAGATCAACAGCCAATGGCCAAAGATGGAGAATTTAAAAAGCAAAATAGTATTGAATTATAAACTAAAAAATAAAATCAATATTTATTAGTGCTTGCTATTGCACATAAATGATGTAATAATGAAAAGAAAGTGAATAATTTTTTCTCATAGAAGAATGTTAATTAATAAATTTTAACATAGCTTTTCATCATTCAATAATCCTCTACCATACAGAAATTATGAGTGATTTTTATAAAATTTTGGCTTACAAATAGTCATCATATAAATACTCTTGCAGCAGTATTGTAATTAAACATGAACATGTTTGTGGTATATTACTCAAGTTCTTAACTTGATAACTTAGAATCATATACACTGAGGTTAGTCTGTTATGCTTTGATAATTTCTTTCTTCACTGTGCACTTCATATTTTGTAGCTCTTCTTTTATTGTAGTAATCTTATACCTTGAATAATTTTTATGTCTTCTAAAGAAACAATAGAAATCATCTTAAATTTTTGTCAGAAAGTGTCTAGCATCTTAAGGTCACTAAATAATCCCAATTTCCATTTAGTTTGAACTAGTTATATGGTTTATGGAGCCACTTTATTAAATATCATCTAAGTAAAAGTCTCCCAATAATAATGTAAAGGAGCTATTAGAGATATCTTTTCAAGCCGGGCATGGTGGCGCACGCTTGTAATCCCAGCATTTGGGAGGCTGAGACAGAAGGATCTGGGTTCTCAGCCAGCCTCAGGTGCCTAGTGAGGCCCTCCACAACTTAGTGAGACCCTGTTTCAAAATAAAGAATAAAAAATAGGGCTGGGGGTGTAGCTCAGAGATAGAATGCCCTTGAGTTCAATCCCCAGTACCACACACAAAAAAAAAAGAGATATCTTTTCAGATCAAAACAGTAATCTGACATGACATGTGCAGAGAAATGTTGTTTGCTCTGGATTTGTGGAAGGGACTCAGATTTCAAAATAAAGTAAAATTCTCTTTCCTATAAGAGTAAAAACTTAGAACCTAATGCTGAATTCAACACATAACAAGTATCTTCAAATAATTATTGGATTAATAAATGAATAAATGGTAATGCTTATAATCGTGATCAGGTTTTCTATCTTATCAGTCAGTGGACAGTTGTAAAACCTTAAAGATAACTCTTACATCTTTTATGATGTAGAGATTTCAGGTCTTTCTAAAACATAACAATTAATTTTTAATTCTTCCCTAAAAGAGAAAAACTCACTCATTCATAGTTTAATCTGTTGCTATTTGAAGACTACTAAGCCCTTTGACCCTGTCCTTTAGTTTCTTATTCTTGCAAAGTTATAGATTATTATTTAAAATGTAATATTTCTAACCCTTCTTCTGCTTTGATTTCAGACCACTATCACCTGAATATTCTACTCTAAATTGTATACTAATTTGGACTACTATTTAGTGCTTGGTGTCTTGAGAACACCAATCTCCACATGCCTTTTGTTTATTCATTCAACAAATTCCCCTGAGACTATTATAAACAAAGCAGATAAAATTAGGGCTGCTCTGAATAGCATTGCTCTGCACAGAAGATCATATCATCTTGTCTACCAGGCTTGAAAAGATACAACATTAGCCTTTATTTCAACTATAACTTATTTCATTTCCAATACCAAGATAATACTTCTTTAAGTGACATAGGTAGGATAACTTGAGACCTTCAATCCTTAGTTATAGTGGGGTTGATGTATACAGTGGGTTGATATATGCCCTTCATGGCAATATTGTAGAAAAGCTCTTGTAATTCTGTTACTCTCAACATTTGGGGTATTTGATTATAAATATAACATGACAGAGGAGAAGACAATTGAAGAGTTCTTAAAAAATCTCAAAGTATTCATATTTAGACAAATGAATGTCATTAGAAATGGCATTGATCAAATCAGACACCAGACATATTTACCATAAATACATTTTTAAGGAAAACAATTTTTCTTGTATACAATTACATTTTATGCAAGTAATTGAAATTATATACATTATGTATAAATAAAATTAAGCCACACAATTTCTATGAAATAGATAAGTGAAAGAATTTTTCAAAATACAAGTCAATAGCTACATGCAACATTTTTGTTCATTATAGCATAAATACTTTGTGACAGGGTTTTTGTGTGTTTTTGTCTAGATATCAGGTTACAATTACTTGCACTATAATCAATATCAGGAAACTATGAAATCAATTTTGTACAAGATTCAAAATAACTTATTTGGCATGTTTTAATACTGAGCAAATAAACTTTATGTTTTAGTTTTACACAATGCAAATTACTATACATAGCAAAGATTAGCAACCATTATATAAAATCAAAAGAAAAAGCTGCATGCCATATGGCCACAGAGAGCGCAGATAATGGAAACTGGGACTGTAAGCCTCCCAGAAATATTATAGGTAAAAATTGGGGGTGAATTCATTCACCTATTAAACCAATCAGCTAAGCCTGAGAAAATGTTATTCTGCTCAATAGCACAGACAGCTATGAACAACATAGAAAACAAATGAGACATAGAGATTTAGGCAAGTTGTCTGACTACTTAAGAATTTTAAAAAATGAGCTGGGCATGGTGGTACCCACCTGTCCATATCAGTTCTTGGGAGGCTGAGACAGGAGAATCACAGGTTCAAGGCCAGCCCAGCAACTTAGTGAGACTCTGTTTCAAAATAAAAAAATAAAAAAAGCTGTGGGTGTAGCGTGGAGGCAGAATGCTCCTGGGTTTAATACTCCATACAAAAAAAAATTATTTTAAAAGGCAGTACATTTAAAGTTTTTAAATAACTTTAAACATGAACAAACAAACAAATTTTGTGTAACATTCAAAGCAATATCAGATGCCAAAATTGGGGGGAAAGAAAATAATCTTTTTCATCTGCAAAACTTACCTCAATTTATCATTCATAAAAAAAAGAGAATAAGCAATTTTGCAGAACATTTTAAAAATAAGACAAGTAGAGGCATTTGTAGTTTATAAAAATAAATTTGGAATATTTTATATAAGTACTACTTTATATATATGAGAGTAGATTCATGATAGGTAGGCAGTAAATAAAAATATATTCAAGAGTATATTTATAGTTTTACAAAAGATCCTTGTAACAGATTGGTAGTTGTCTTACAGTACAAACATTGGATTTAGACTGGGACTATCCTCCCATCTGTTAGATATCTTCATAGACAGTTATCAAAGACATTGCTCTGGACCACTGCACAGTCTCTGTAGATTGTGAGAGTTTGAATGGTAGAAGAGAAAGAAATGCTTTAAAATAGAAAAAAAAATTAATGAAGAAGAAAACAACATCGAAAAATCTTCCCAGAATTCTGTGCTGTACCAGGAACAAGTTCTCAAGTGTTTTATTTGAAAATGTTTAGTCTCAGAGGTTTTCATCTTTTTCTTGTTTTCAGGGAATATAGTGACACATTCAGAAGAGAGAGATTTATATGAAAATATATGAGAATATAATGAAAGAAATAAAGGAGTAATTGATTTTGGAGGTAACAACAGGTTTTTTAAATATTTTGTTTTTATGTAGTACAAAATCATTTTTCTCTAAAAAACAAATTGACTGTAAGGATTTTTTAAAACTGCATGTATTTACTAACTTTTCTTTTCCTTGTATATATTTAAGGTGTACAATTATGTTTTGATATATGTATGTATAGAGAAATTATTACTCAAGAAAATTATCCTATCCTTTAGCTTCCTGTTATCTTTTTCTTATGTTGCAAGATCACCTTAAAAATCTGCTCTCAAAGCAAATTTTCAGTATACAATATAAAGTTATTAACTTACTTAGTCCTGATGCTATATATTAGCTCTCCTGGCTTATTTTTCCTGCATAACTGCAAATCCATACCTTTGAAGATATTGAAATATGCGTGTATATTATATTATAAATGTAACATAGTATATACCTTTTATATACATGTACGTTACACACACACACATATACACACACAAAACGGATTATTATCCAGCTTTATAAAAGAAACAGATATACTGCCATACTGCCATTTTTGACTTCTTGAATGAACCTGGAGGACATATGCTAAGTGAAATAAACCAGATGCATGAAATTTTTTTTACTACATCTCTTTATTAGAATAATGAATTTTATATTTCTTCACCTATATTACAGCTAAAATAGAGAATGCCTTTATAAAGAGAAAAATGAGAAACTCCACTGCAGTAACAGATTTTATTCTTCTTGGATTGACAGATGACCCACAGTGGCAGGTTGTACTTTTTGTGTTTCTTCTTGTGACCTACATGCTTAGTGTGACTGGGAACCTGATCATTATCACCCTCACCCTTTCAGATCCCCATCTGCAGACTCCCATGTATTTCTTCCTTCGGAACTTCTCCTTCCTAGAAATATCATTCACTTCTGTCTGCATTCCCAGATTCCTTGTCACTATTGTGACAGGAGACAGAACCATTTCCTACAATGGTTGTGTGGCTCAGCTGTTTTTTTTCATCTTCCTGGGAGTGACAGAATTTTACCTTCTGGCTGCCATGTCCTACGATCGCTATGTCGCCATCTGCAAACCTCTTCATTACACGACCATCATGAACAGCAGAGTCTGTCTCCTTCTTGTCTTCAGCTCATGGCTTGCAGGGTTCCTGGTCATCTTTCCACCAATCATCCTGCTGCTGAAGTTGGATTTTTGTGCCTCCAATATAATTGATCATTTTATCTGTGACTCTTCTCCAATTCTACAGCTTTCTTGTACAAACACTCACTTTCTAGAACTCATGGCATTTTTTTTAGCCGTGGTAACACTCATGGTCACCTTGACATTAGTGATTCTCTCCTACACAAATATCATCAGGACCATTCTGAAACTTCCTTCTGCAAATCAAAGGAAAAAAGCCTTTTCCACTTGTTCCTCCCATATGATAGTTGTCTCCCTCTCTTATGGCAGCTGCATCTTCATGTACATTAAGCCTTCTGCAAGGGAGAGGGTGACTTTAAGCAAAGGAGTAGCTGTGCTCAACACTTCAGTGGCTCCTCTCCTGAATCCCTTCATATACACACTAAGGAATCAGCAAGTGAAACAAGCTTTCAAGAGCATGGTCCAGAGGATGGTCCTTTCTGCAAATAAATGAATGTGATTATGTGAAAAATGGACCCCTTAAGGCAAAGCTGATTGCAAAACTCTTTCTAAACACCTCATTTCACTCCTTTTGTCAGACATATCTATATATCTCGAACACCTTTTTATTAAATTAGCCTACAAACTAGGACTTAACTATTGTAAGTTAATATAGAAAGTGCTTGATCTCACACTTCTGTTACTAAATTTAAGAGAAATCAGTAATCTCTATTGTTTCTCAAATCAAAGCAAGGTAGATTATGAATTTATTCATAAAATAGAAAGTGTCATAAAATAAAAAGCTTACTAAAAACCACATTTAAAATAAATCTTATTTTATATGAAATGTATAAAATGTGTATCTATGAAATTCCTTCTTTGGTGTGATGAGGAAAAAAATGTGTTACCAAGTCAAACTCATTCTTAAAATACCTCCTTGAATTTATCAGTAAAATGTAGTGTGTGGAGACATTAAATAGAAATTTAAGATAAAATGTGCTGTCAGAAATCTTATCTCTGTTGTTTGAATTCAGGCTGTATTGATTTTTGTATTAGTGTTCCCGGGGGCGGGGGGGTTAAGTAACGTTGTATAGAAAAGATAGCATTTATCTTATTTTTTTCCTCTTACCTTACGTATTTCCCCCCAAATAGATTATTTAATTGAAAAATTATCTACTTCTGCCAATTATGTTTTAAAAGGAAAACCATGGTCTGGTCTGTAAGGGTGAATTGTTATCCTGAATTTTTATTCAGATTCTTTCAACCAATACAAAATTATCTTTCCCACTGATGCAATGAAGAAGATCATGAAGAATATTGTCACACCATTCAATATTCTTCATTATCTTCTTCATTCTATTGGTGGGAAAGATAATTTTGTATCAGATGAAAGAATCTGAATGCACCTTGAAAGAGAAACTGAATCTATCTTGAAAATGATGCTGTTTCCAACGTCTTAGTTTTCCTCTACTAGTAAACCTTAATCCTGTCTTTAATCTTTCTGTTGTTCTTTTACTCATATTCAAAAAAATGACTTTCAGAGGTAGATGAGAACTATAAAAAACATGTTCAAGCATAGGTCCTATAGTTAATGAGTCCCTTGCCTCAAACGTGTCCTTAAGAAAATTGGTTGTCTTGGGACAGTAGTGATGAGTCTGACTAGATACAGGATAAATTATTTGATTTTGGTTTCTTCATTTTCAGCTTAGTCTGATATATAAGTTAACGTAAAGACCTCTGTGTGTTTCCTAAATTCATAACAGAAATACTTTTTCTCACAGACAAGAGCATCTTTAAGCATTCATTTACATTTTACCATTGTGCTTTCCTGAACTAGCCTACAATTTTTTCCAAGCAGATTCTAATATAATCTTACCACAAAACAAAAATAAAATGATAATTGTATTTGTAAATTTTTTGTTGAGGCAACTTGTAAGGAAATAAAATATAAGTATGCTTTTGTAAGATTATAACGAGTAATCAGAAATGAAAAACTGAAAATCATGAGCATGGAAAAGCAACTTACAAATGTTAAGTAAATGCATGTAAACTATATGCAGTTATATGATCCATGGAAATAAAAGAGAGTAGGGGATAATTTATCATCTTGATTGATAAAAGCTGACCTGAGGCAGTTGACTTCGGTAATCAATAAGTATAAGTATACGAACATCACTATAAATCCATCCAATAATAACACAAGTGACCCTTCAACAACATGGATTTGAACTCAGGTCCACTTACATGCAGAGTTTTGGGAGGTGGGGGAGATTTGTGACAATTTGAAAAATTCAAAGATAACTTGTGCAGCCTAGAAATAATGAAACATTTAAGAAAAAGACATGTTTCCAGTTTGCTACTACTCTGGCTTCCCTGTCACCACAGATACTACATTACTCTAGTGATGCTGATGCTTATTGTGCGAGCTATTTCATCAGAAGTTTTGAGGAAATACCTGTCTCCATTTGGCTTGTGTCCCCCCATTTGACTGTGGCTCTTCCCTTTGCACTATTCCCAAAGTGAATCTCAATCTCCTTTTGCAGATCTTCTGGCTGCATTTCACTGCTGTGACTCTTCAGTGAAAGCTAGTACTGCCTGGGGTGGGGTGCAGAGAAAGGAGGCATTCTCTGATGTTCTGATTGAGCCTCAGTCTTTACAGTCATGTGACCCTCCATCTCCAGCATTTGTCCTTCACAAGTGCTTCTGTCCCTTCATCTAGGTATAATGTGAATTTTAGCCTATATTTACATTCTTGTTCCAGAGGCACAGACACCTGCTTCCCTAGATCCTCTTTAAAAACTGTAGATTTCCATCAGTCTCCACAGACTATGGTGTTATAACTCTACTCTGAAGACTAAAGTGTTTTGCTTTTTGTTTGTTGTTGTTTTGCTTGTTTTTCCTTTTGGTACCAGAGATTGAACACAGGGGAAGTCTACCTTCCAGCTATGTCCTCAGCCCTATTTTAGTTTTTGTTTTAAATCAGGGTCTCACTAGGTTATTGAAAGTCTTGCTGAATTGCTGAAGCTGATCTCGAACCTGCAATTCTCCTGTCTCATCCTCCCTTGTACTAAGATTACAGGTGTGCCCCATCGCACTTGGCTGAGGCTTTTGATTTTTAATATATATAAGGGAGATGAATCTTGCAAGAAATTTTCTAGGTGGTTGACATTCCACTCCCAGGGAAAATGTCCTCAGGCTACATTTTTGTTGCTGTTTCTTTTCTTTCTTTTTTTAAAGCAATCATTAACACTTATTGAGCACTTAGTAGGTATTAAGCAGTGCTAGATTTATGACATGTATTATTTCTTTTTCTTAATGTTGCATTTCTTTTTTTTTCATTTTTTTCTAGTTTCTAAGCATATTTTATTTACCCACAGTTTAAGTTCATCTTCACTTGCTCCATTTTCAGTAGATGTGGAAATCTCATTGCATCCTTATTGTAGTGTATATGTATAAGTCTACACATGCGCACACACACACGCACACACACAGAGTTATATATATGTCTATATATGTATATGTTATCCTGCTTTTTTTGAGAAATAAGTTATGACTACTATTATTGTTTCTGTGTAAAGAAATGTAGATAAAAATGTTTCCATGTAAATATATATAAATAGAAGAAAGGATTTTTATCAGAAAGCAAACATACATGCAGTAAGTTTTGCAAATCTTTTTTTTTAGTTTTTTTTCTTTTCCTTTTTTTATTTTTCTCTTTCTTTTATTTATACCCTAAAGAATGGAAACCAAACTACCAGACTGACACATGTGTATATATGTTTATAGCTGCACAATTCACAATAGCCAAACTATCGAAGCAGCCAAGATATCCATCGACAGATGAATGGATTACAAAACTATGGGATATGTACACATGGAATTTTACTCAGCCATAAAGAAGAACAAAATCATGTTATTTACAGGGAAATGGATGTAGTTGGAAAACATTATGTTAAGTGAGATCAGCCAGTCACAAAGAGTAAAGAAGCATATGTTCTCTTTAATATGTGGATACTAGGGAGAAGATGGGGCATGAGAGGGTCTCCAGATGGAAAAGGAGAGACCCTCGATAAGCAAAGAAGTTGATTTAATCGAAGGGGATGGACAGGGAAGGGGGGACACCCTAATGTACATCAAGGTTACTCACTAAACCGAACTTGAAAGGGAGGGTGGGCGAGGGAGCGGGGTGGGAATTTGGGGAAGGGGTCAAATGAGAAATGTGGGCACATATGTCGTTATCAATTTGTACCTAACAAAGATTTATGCTTACAACACACGAATAATTTTTTCATTTTTTTTATTGGTGCATTGTAATCATACATCTTTGTTAGGTACAAGCTGGTAAAGGCATACATGCACACATTTCTCATTTAACCATTCCCCAATTCCCAGTTCCCATCCCACTCCCTCCCCCCCTCTCCTTCTCAAGTTCAGTTTAGTGATTGACTTTGATATGTTTGTGAAAGTATATCATGTGCATTAGGGTGCCCCCCATCACCTTCAGTTAAGTCACTTTCTTTGCTCATCTAAGGTTTCTTCTTCATATAGAATCCCTTTTGCTTTTTTTTTTAATTTTTTATTGTAGTAACTCGTGTAATATAGCATACATCTTTGTTAAGTACAAATTGTTAACAACATATTTGCACACAATTCTCATTTGACCCCTTCCCCGATTCCCTCCCCATTCCCTCCCCCTCCATCCCCCTAAGGTTCACTTCAGTGAGTGACCTTGATATGATTGTGTAGGTACATCATGTGCTTTAGGGTGTCCCTCTGCCCCATGAATCCACTACA